>VZTN01000035.1:63429-85609 GCA_013400515.1 Erpornis zantholeuca
CAGGCCCCGGCACGGCACGGCACGGCCAGTCCGCCCCGGTCCCGCCTGTTCCTGCCCCGCCAGGCCCGGCCCGGTGCCAGACACGCAGGCCGTCGTTCATCAGACGCGGCCGCTGCCCGCCCAGCCCTGCGGCCCCTCCAGGTCCTTCCGAACGGCGCCTCTGCCTGCCGGGAGCTGCAGGATTATCCACCAGTGTGGTTAATAGACGTGGATTTCTGCATCCAGGCCAGGAAGGCACGAGGAGCTGGGCCCGAAATGGGCCCCGGGGCCCCATCGGCCTGAGCAGACCCCAGAGCGCTCCGTGATCCCCGCCCGGCCCGTCGGGCGCTGCTGGCACCGTGCGGGTGCATGCCCCGGCCGTGCCCTGGGCACCTTATCCAGAGGGAGCCTGGGACAGACAGCGTCCAAAGCTATGTTAAAATTTAAAAACACATCTGCTGGCTTCCCTCAGCCACCCTGCTGGCTGACCTCGGCACACGAAGGATTGGAAGTGGTTAACAGCTGCTTGGGCAGGAGAAGCTGTGGCTGCTCCGTCCCTAGA
Source organism: Erpornis zantholeuca (assembly GCA_013400515.1). Taxonomy (NCBI): domain Eukaryota; kingdom Metazoa; phylum Chordata; class Aves; order Passeriformes; family Timaliidae; genus Erpornis; species Erpornis zantholeuca. Next base: position 63,971 of record VZTN01000035.1, read on the forward strand.
AGTGTTCAAGGCCAGGTTGGACAGGGCTAGGAACACCCTGGGGTAGTGAAGGATGTCCCTGCCTGTGGGATGGGGGTGGGACCGGGTGATTTAGAAGGTTCCTCCAACCCAAATCATTCCGTAACTATGAACCCATACTGGGAAATTTCACCCATTCCTGTCCCATTGCTCCCAGAAGATTCTGTGGTTTTCAGGCTGCTTTGGCCAGTTAATGATCACCTAGTCCTTTAATTTGGTTAATAAGATGCTCCTTTCCTGTGGTTATGACATGGATAAAGTCATAATACTTGGGAATTGGTGAGATGAGGACAGCAGTACAGGGAAACATCCATTTAGGAATGTCTGTTCATTTCCATGCCTGTGCCCTGGGAACATCACTGCACACTAAAGACCTTCTAAAACTCTTGTGTCTGTTTGGTTGTTGGGTTGTCTTCCAAAACAACAAATAACTTTGATTCCTGTAAATGCTGTTTCTTCCATGGAAAATGGCTGGAGCTGTTTGCTTGCTCCTTCCTGTCCTCAGAGAGTGGAAAAATGAGTAATCTGAAAAAAGACTGTGAAGTTGTGCCAGCCCACACTTATTTGTGATAGCTTCATGTAGAGACCCCAGGTGGCACTTTGGCTGCTCTGACGAGTAAATCCTTCTCAGCTGGATCTCCTGGAGGGCAGGAATTGCTCATACAGCGAAAACTGAGGGAATGAAGCAGCTGGGAGTCTTAAAATCTAGAACTTTTCTCCAGTGTCTGTTCTAGATTTACTGAGGGTTTTTTTTTAAAAAGTGGAGATCGCTGGGAAGGGCTCAGTTGGTATCAAAGGAGCCTGTGTGTTCCATCTGTTTCCATCCCCACTGGCTGGGGTGAGAGTGAGGAACCACTTTGTAATTAAACTTGAGAAATGTCCTCTGACAGCAGCTCTGGGACTGTCTTTGTGGACAGTTCAGGTGTCACCAGGTGAGATGGGTGTCTCCTAGCACTGCCTAGAGTAATTTGCAGTCAGTGAATCATGGAATTGTGGTTCAAGGGTGGTGTCTTGTCTCAGCTCCCTCATCACTTAAGCTGTATTTGTAGTGTTTACTCTGAGGACGGGGAAGCAGTGAAGTTACAATGTCAATTCATGTTTAGGTGGAGTTTGAGTGATTTTAGTCACACATGTAAAGCATGTACAGGTTTTGCTTCATTCAAGTGTCTGAGGGCATAAAAGGTAATATGTATTTGGAGTTAATGAAGGAAAATTCAGCTCCCAGTGGGTCATTCACAGAATCACGGAACCTTAGAAGGGTTTGGGTTGAAGGGACCTTCAAGACCATTCAGTCCCACCCCCCCTGCCTTGAACTACTTCTCATTGCCTAATCAGGGTTCAGTTGTGTTTGGTAAATTGTGAAGACTAAGAGAGAAACCTGGTGATAAACCTGGCCCAAGGAAACGAAGTGGGGAGAAAACATACATTAAACCCAGCAAAGGACCCATGTATAGAGCCCACGTGAGGCTTCAGTTCAGACTCCTGAAGCCTCATGTTGACCAAGGACAAGGCTGTTCCTGAGGTATCATGTGGCATAGCCAAGGCCCCCTCCAGCTGTACCTGTCACACAGGTGGAAGAAGGAGGCTGAGGTCTGGCACTACCCTCGCTCTAGGAAAAGGAAATCCACCCTCTCTTTCCTGAGACTGCTCCTCTTCCCCTGGGGTGGGACAGCGTGGTGCCCATCCACTGAACCAGACCAAAGAAAACCTGGTTGAGCTACAGGAAATGGAATTGGTTTTTACCAGTCAAACTATTTTAAAAAACTTCAGTAATGTAAACAAAATAGTGTTGGGGGTTTTTTTTTGGTTTTTTTTAAACAGAGCCAAGTAAGGAAAGCCAGGAGACTGAAGATCTTGCTGGTATCACTGTGTTTCATATTGGGTTTTTTTCCCCATCCCTGAATATTGATTTTCTCCCAGCTGGCAGTTCTTTGGGTGCACATTAATTTCTGCTCCCAAAAGCAGGAAAACCAGGAGCATCTTTGCTGGATTATGTGGTAACAACCACCACCAAAGCGTTGACACTGAAATTGCAGACTTCACACAGGGCAAACCACTGTGACTAAAGGCTCTAAAATGTAAAGTAAACTTTATTATCCTTGAACCACAAAATAGATTTCTTTGGTTGTACAAATTTCACTAGTTACAGTCTTGATGCGCTAATTTTCCCTCGGAGTCTCTTGGGAGAGAACAGGAGAGAATCCAGAGCCTGGCACCAGGTACCGCACAGGGAAAGGAGAGAAGAATCACAAGTTAGTCACCAAAACCCAGCCAGGATTGTTTCCAAAACTGCTGTTGTTAAAAAGCAAATGCTAAAATTAGATTTAAAAAGGAAAAGCTCAAATTGCTGATGATGGAAGCAGCTGCAGCTGCAGTGTGAGATTATCAGAGTTCCCCCTTCACAAGTCTGTAAAATTAAAACATACAGAGTCAGTTAAAATGATCCGCTGGATTTTGGCATGAAAGGAGAGGCTCAACTAAAAAACTGCACCCAAAAAACTGCATCCAGCTCTTTCCTTCAGCAAATGTACAAGCAGATGTGCCTGTCACTGCCCAGCCACTGTGAGGCTCAAGGTCCAACCCTGGTCTTACTGGGGAGTCAGAGAGCACCAATGGACAGGGAACGAGATTGTGCCGAGCTTGGACCTTCCTCATGGTTAGAGGCAGTGAAAAAAAAAGAAAAACAAAAGGGCTGTTTCCCCTCACTAGTGGCAGCAGAGGCTGATGGCAGAGCTGGGAGCAGCAGCTGTGACCTCCACATCTGCAGAGCTCACATGATACAGAACCTGCTCACAGCCCTTGTTCCACATGTGGTAACCAGGACTCACACCCAGGACTCACACCCCCACTCATTTTTCATTTTCCTTTTTCCCTCCTGCATGGGCAAACGTGCATTTTCCCCATCCTCCACGGAAAGGGGCCTGAAGCCAATGAGCTGGCAAAGTGGAACTGTGTAGTTATTGCAAGGCACAGGCCAGCCCCGTCCTGCTCTGTGCTGCTCCTGGTGCTCCCTGCTGGCCCCAGGCCAGGCTCCCTGGGACATCCTGCTCCACCTCCCGGCCAGCCACGGACTCCCCACCAGTATCTGCTACGTGTGAGATCCTCTAACTCCCAACCTGACCCCAGCAACGCCACATTCTACCCCTCCCCAGTTCCTGAACTCTACCCACTAAGGAACCTGCTGCCACACCTCCCACCTCTGCCACCGTGTCCTACCCCCGTTATCCTGCTCCCACTGCTCTCACACACCCCTACACCCCTGCTATGGCTGTCGGCTCCGTCCCATTCCTGCCCCAGCTGGCAGTTCAGCCCCGGTGCTCCTCTGACACCTGCGTGCTCATGGAGCAGCTCACGCCATGCGTGACAAAGGGATGTCACCATCCGGGGAGGGACCTGTCCCCGGGAGAGCCCAAAGTCCCGGCAGGAGCAGTGTCCTTCCAGGACAGAGGCACAGAGCTGGCACAGAGCCAGCTCTGTTTCCCTTGAGCACAGAGTGTCAGTGGCAGGGGGAGGCACTTTGCTGGAATTATGGTGGGGTTTTTTTCTCTTTTTTCCTTCTTTTTGCCTCCAAGCTTCCCATTCCCAAACACTCCCAAAGGGAAGTGAGGTGACACAGTGCAGGAGTATGGGAGGAGATGCTTTTTGGCAAAAGACTGGAAATTAAACAGGAGTAAAGGCAGGCTGGACCTTCCTCCTGATTCCCACCAGAGAAGCTCCTTTCGACCACTACAAAACCCAAGTTGAGGCAGTAATAGCTGGAGCCCAACACACTCTCACACTCCTACATTCTCCCTGTCCTACCCTTCCCCACACACAATATTTACAGGCTAACGAGCTGCCCACTGTCCTGGCCACCCTTCCTCTCCATCTGCCAGCAGTCAGTCCAGTGTTGTCCCAATTTTGGGATGTGCCCCAGTGCACTGTTGGGTGAGAAATGAGGGCGGTTCACAGCCTCAGAGGAGTCAGTTGGCCACAGAGCTCACGGGAAGCTCCGGTCCCATCCAGAGTCTGTAGGCAGGGTGGCAGCCTGGTGCTGTCCCTGGAGCCCAGGAAGCTCGGGAGGGCTGTGCCAGGCCAGTCCATTGCCCAGGTGTGCTGGGTCACCTATGTGGGGACAGCGGTCTCCAAACTGCGCCGGCTGTGTCGGAGCTTCCGCTTGCTGCTGTACAGGGCCATGTCCTCCAGTGCTGAGGGAGGTGGTGCTGATGGATCCCGAGTTCCTAATGCGTCCTCTTCCTCTGGCTGCCCATCCTGCTCCCGGGGAACTGCAACGGCAGGACATGTTTAGTTTGAAGAGAAAGCACTGGGTTAAGTTAGGTAAGACACTGAGAAGAAATCCTTCCCTGGGAAGGTGATGGGACAGGCTGCCCAGAGAAGCTGTGGCTTGCAGCAGCCCAGTCTAATGGGAGGTGTCCCTGCTCAGGGCAGGGGTGGGACTGCAAAGTCCTTTCCTCACCAAAGCATTCTGTGATTCTGTCAGCACACAGCTGGCACAGTTAGTGCAGACCTTAAGGCTGTCATAGGATGACAGAATGGTTTGTGTGGGAAAGAACCTTAAAGCTCATCTCATTCCACCCCCTGCCACAGGCAGGGACACCTTCCACTAGATCAGGTTGCTCCAAGCCCTGGCCAATCTGGCCTTGAACACTTCCAGGGAGGGTTCCAGGGTATTCCCAGGCACTGGATTTGGGACAGCACTGGTCTCAGTGGCTCATAGTAACCCCATGCCCAGACCCTTCTGGTGACCTGTAGCTCATGTAATGACCTCTGTGGATCCTGGGAAGAAAACTCCAGGCGTGAGAAGACACCTGCCTGTCATACCCATCATTCACTGAACATGACTGCAAGTGCTGTAGGAAAAATAAAGTGTCCTGAAATGCTTCTGCTCTGCAGACCATGGACCCAGCCTGACTCGGGTCTGTGGGGGGCTGAGGGGTCCCTCTGTCAGGGAGGGGAGGAGCATCTTTGGTCACAGACTGGCCCAGCTGGTCACGAGGGCACCACAGAGACACGGTGGGACAGCTCCTGTGCCTCGAGTGGGGAATGGGAGGATCCAGGCCCTTAGGGAAGGATGGCAGGGGCACTGGGGTGAGGGTCACCCTCTGTGTCAGTGCCCAGAGGGATGCAGGGAGCTGCAGCTGAGAGGCCTGAGGAGCTGAGCAGAGCTCACAGGTCAGGACTGCAGGGACAGGTGACATTCCTGACCAGGAAGACAGAGGCGATGAGATCTCCATAGACAGATGGGAGCAGCCTCACATTCACAAGCTTTGGTCCTCTTGGGGGAAAATTCAACCACCTCAGTATCTGTTGGAAGGACACCTAGGAGGGCAATCCATGAGCTTCAAGTGCACATGGGCTCCTGGGAAATCTCTCTAAAGCCTGTGGATGCAGCAGAGAGCCTCAAACAGAGAAATCCATTGACATCTGTCAGAAGAAAGGCTCAGTCTGCTGAGCTGTGCCCAGTGTCCCACCCTCTGCTACAGACACAGGCCTCTGGCAGTGGGAAGCCATTCCCCCTTGTCCTGTCACTGCAGGCCCATGTAAAAAGTCCCTCTCCAGCTCTCTTGGAGCCCCTTTAGGCTCCCCAGAGCCTTCTCCTCTGTGGGCTGAACAATCCAGCCCTCCCAGCCTATGCAGCCCCAGAAAGAGCAGGGGTTTGGAGGCAGGGGACTGACTCTCGGACAAGGCACACAGGTATAAAGGGAACATGAAGATAAAAATCCAGCCTGGGTGGGTGGGGGAGGAAATCCCATGGCTTAGAGAGAAGTCAGTCCTTGTAGGCCCTCTTAGGCCAAAGGAGCCCCCAAACATGCAGGTTTAGTGATCCCCACGCAGCAAACTAAGCTTTAAAAACCTTTGGATTGTACCCTGGGAAAAGCTCTACTGAAAACAAGTGGGGGAGCCTTGGTGGGCAAATAAGAAGTTAAACCACAGGAAAAGGGCAGGAAGGAGCTGCCACAGGACCCAGCACCAGGACCTGGACCTGGGTCAGTATTTTGCAGCTGAGGAGGAGGAGTGATGAAGGCTGTATTGGAGAGACTGCTGATGCCACCAAGCTGTATCAGGGAGTCAAATGAAGCTCAATTATAACAAAGTGCATCATGATCCATACACTTGAGGGGGTAAAATGATGTGGAAGGGGAAATTTACTGCAAATGTGAATATATTCAAGAAAGAAAGAACTCTAAAATCAAAGCCTCTGTCTTAGAAAGTGCAAACCCACTGATGGCTGCAGCCTAGAGTAATTCTGGAGGGAACAGCTTCCTGCATTTCTTCTTTTATGTCCTTTTCTGGTATTCCCAGTGGTTCCCATCAGACCCAGATCAGCCAGAACCTTGTGCTGGCTTGGTAACTTCACTTTTACACTACTGGATGTTGTTTAAGCTCAGTAAAAGGAACAGAATCCTGACTGCATAAAAGAAATGCACCATCCTTAAATGAGATGATGGTTCTGTAGGCACTGGCACAGATTTCTGTAGGCACTGGCAACCTCCCAGCAACCCCATTTCACTTTGAGGTTTAGGTATTGGAAAAGATGGGAGAACACAATTCAGAACATCCTCTCCTGCACAAATGCACCACAGGGCTGAGCACTGCAGGCAGTCCTGGTGCCCTCCTCTTCCTCAGAAACTGATGAAATAAAAAAGGTCCAGGTGAGTGTGGGAATTACTCCCACAAAGAGGAGCCAGGATTTGTTAGCCTGGAAAGAAGGGAACTGCTGCTATATTGGCTGACATGACTGGCACAGACAGAGCAAGTGAGACAGTCACTCACTGCACCCCAGAAGACACAAGGGAGTTATCAAGAAACAATTAAAGTAAATAAAATGCCTCATGGATTATGGAACTTGGTATCACTACACTCCATGGAAGATTAAAAAATCCTGGACAGTTTTATAGAGTCTCATTCCATTGCTGGTGCAGACACAACACCTGGCTCAAGACATGCCTACACAATAGGTGAGCCCAGAAAATTCAGAATATCCATCTGTGCAAGCTCATTTTCCCTGTTTCTTATGGTCTTACCCTAAGAACCAACTTCCAGCCAAACAGGATCCTAGTGTACCCTGAACCAGGACAGGCCTCACTTACATGTTTCCCATCATGAGAGAAAACAGGAAATACTGGAGGAAAGCACAGGCATTGCCACTGGTATGAATCCAGATTCCAGTTTTGTGAAATGTTGGCATTTTGGTGGGAAAGAACCTGTGAAATTCAAGTCTGGAGAAGAAAAGGATGGATGCAAGTCTTTGGAGTAATGATGTGGCTGAAAAGGCTGGACAGGGATAAATTAAAGCCACAAGAGGGCAGAGAGAGAATACATTTGGATCCTTAGAGTGTAAGAGCTGCGGGGTCCTAGGCAAAGTTCATTATCCGACAGCAATTAGGCCAGGCCAGGATGAGGAGGCACCGTTCCTGGGGAAGCTGCTGCAGACACCAGGCAGCCCAGGTGGGCAAAGACCACAGGGACAAAAGCAGCTTCTCACATCCCATAAACAGGTTTCCAGCAACAGGAGCAACACACAATCATCAGGGGAATTTCCTGAACCTGAGGGTTACAGGATTGGGAAGCAAAGACTGTCTCCAGGTGATCTGGAAAAGTTATGCCATAACATGAGGACATGGCATGGTTCCACCCTAAAAATGCTGCTCTGCAGTTCAGGAACTCCGTGGCCTCATGGAAACCTTGAAATAAAGGTTTCTAAATACATTTAAGAGATTATGACCACGAAGTCAGAGCAGAGAATGGAGGGAACTGTTTCTGCTTGGATGAGAGGACAAGGGTGTGCTGGGAGGAGCGAGATGCCAACACTTTCCTGCAGCTGGATATTCTCAGAGTTCCTGAAATAATGGTTTGCTAGCACAAAGTTTTAAGAATTGCTGTGAGTTAAAAAGCCATAATTCCATGATCCAGGACAATTCTGATTATGTTGGCTGGAATGCTGCACTGCCTGGAAGAGTGAGATGGGATGGGGGCATCTAAAAAAGCCAGGAGAGCTTGGTCCCACGCCAAGAGAGCTTACTTGCATCCTCACCTGCCATCCTTGCCAGATGATGCGGGAGAACCTTTTTCTTGTGCCTCACACACAGCACAGGTGATTTAAGCATTACTAAGGACTAAGGGCTGGGTGTCTCCATGAGCACCACACTCTTTTCTTTCTGGCTTTCATCCCATCTGAGGGCCCAAGAGAGCAGTGACAGGCAACAGCAAAGTCTGGATGCTCGAAGCAGGAGCTGGTATTTCCCAGAGCTTCCCTGGCCTCTCAGCTCCCTGGCTGAACAAACAACCTCAAGAGAATAACCTGCAGCTTAGAGGATGACTCTGAGGGATGAAGAACAGATACTGTTCTCAGTAAGTTACTGTTGAATGCTACAGCAGAAGCTCCTTCTGGAAACAGCTCAGCCACAGATCAGCTCTCTGGGTACAGCCTGTACTCAGAGGAATTTGTCAAGATAAAAGGAACTGAGTGTTTTTGCAAACCAAGTGGGGAAACATGCACAATGGATAGAAGCAAACCAGCACCAACTGTTAGAGGCAACAGGAGTGCTCCGGCAGAGCAGGCAGGCTCTGCAGAGCTCCACGGTGCTGCTACAGCCACTGGAACGAACTGGGAGAGTCTCACCTGTCTCTTACAGCTGGGGACAGGCAGACACACCCAGCTGGGCAGCCCAGAGATGCAGCTGCAGACCTTTAATTCCTGCTGATTGAGGTGACCATGCCCACAGACCCACGAGTGTAACTCGGAGCCCTCCGGGTACTGAAGCACCAACTGCTCCAAGTCTGCACCAGGGTGAATTCACCTGCATGAGTCCCTGTTCCAGCAAAAGGGGCACAAGACAGCCCCTGAATGATGGACATCGTGCACCTGCAGCAGGTCACAGAGGCCAAAACTTCCCTGCCACATCCTGCCACTCTACCCCAGGACACAAATCTGGAGAAAACCAGGCATGCTTGTAACACTCCACACTGGGAAAATTAGTCATCACTGAAGCACAATGCAAATATCCTACCCAAAATGAACGTGGTGAGCGCCGAGTTCTCATTCTAGAACAGACAAAACACGACATTGCTTCGAGCAACAGAAGGTGAAGTCCTCAGGGTGGTTCCACGAGCAAAGGGAACCCTGCAGAACCATGGCAGGGAGCAAGGGCACAGCAATGACTCCTTTGGCCTGGGCTTACCTGAGTTATTTCGGTCATCGCCGTATCTGAGGTCCTCAGCTGCATCAGGCGACTGCAAGAGAACAGAAATGTGATCATCCACACCTGTAGGAGCAGTGCTCAGCCATTCCCCACCTTCCCACACCCTGCAGAGACCCTGCTGCCCTCGCAGTGCTGGCACCAATCCCTCGTGCTGGAGCCAAGCATCCACTGCCTGACCCGTGTGGAGGAAGGAGAGCAAGTAACACAAAAGGCAGAAAGTGTAAAGAGTGAAGAAAAAGGCTTTAAGCTGAAAAAGGGGAGATTTATATTAGATATGAGAGAGAAATCTTTCCCTATGCGTGGTGAGGCCCTGGCACAGCTGTGGCTGCCCCTAGATCCCTGGAAGTGTCCAAGGCCAGGCTGGATGGGGCTTGGAGTAACCTGGGATAGTGGAAGGTGTCCCTGCCCATGGGAGGGGCAGAATGAGATGAGCTTTAAGGTCCCTCCAAACCCCAAACATCCCAGGATTCTGTGAACTATTGCATTGCTAAGAGAGGCCCACAGACACTGCCTGAGGATTTGGGGTGCAGCCTCCTTTGGAGGCACCCTCTCAGCTGTTTGTGCTGTGCTGCACCTGGGGAAATCTGTGTGGTCTGGAGCTGCCATGGGGCTCAGGCGGCCAGACCCCAACTCTCCTGGAATAGAACCTGGAGAAGGGCACGTCCCAAAGGAAGGCACTCTGAGAAAACAACAAATGACTTCCAAGGGCAGAGCAGTAGCACAAGGGACAGGTGTCAGTGAAGAACAGACATCAGATAATGTAAACCTGCCCCAGAGTCCTCCCAGCAGCTCTGCCACAGCCAGCCTGCCTTTGGAATGAGGCACCTCGGGCCAGGACCTCTGTGTCCCCGCAGGAGGGGAAGCCCAGGGGGGCAGTGCTTGCTGGCTCTCCATGCAGGAGTATCTGCTTCATGCTCTGTACATGAAACTGAAAAACCCACCTGGAACCATTTAGACACAGGGCACCTGCTCAAATGGGCTGCCACAAATGCCAGCAGTGACTGACTGACCCAGGCAGTGACAGCTCCCAGCCCTGCAAGATTGGTTCCAGTGGCCCCAGAGCAGGGGACAGGGTCAGGATCACCTCCAGAGCTGGGAGTCCATGACAAAGCAGCTGAAAATAGGCCATTGCAGGGAGGAGAAGCACCTCACCATGGCATTCACCCTCAGAACCAGGTGTTTACTCCAGAGCTCACTGACAGCAGAACTACAACTCGAGAACTGCATCCCAGCTGCTCCTCGGCCAGGACACCACACACATCCCAGCTGGAAGCTCACATCTGCTCCAGTTTGGTATTTGCTAGCCATCATTTCTGTAACTTTTTCTTCCCTTTAAGTTCTCATCTTTCACTTAAAAGTATTTCAGGAGCCATTCCAGTGAAGATGCAGTTGTTTTACATCTGCAAAGCTTTTGTCATTCATTTTAAAATCATCTGGACCAACTTTTTTCCTAATTCCATTTGGCTGAAGCCTCCAATAAGCCCTCAGTTTTCAGCAAGGCTGGTGTCACTGCCCCTACACAGGCAAGGCCTCTGCAAAGGGGTTCCCCAAATCCCTCAGCTCTTCCACCAAACCAAGTCCTGAGCTATCTAAAGGTGGCTCAGCATGCAGTTTATACCTGGATTTCGTAAACAGGTTTGGAGGAAGGAATAGCAGCAAATTCCCGGTAGTCAAACTTCTTTTCAGACATTGACTAGAAGGGACAGCAGAAGGGAAGAAACAGAAAAGAGAGAGTGAGGGGAGAGAAACAGATGGAGAAGCAGCAGCAAGCTGAGCAATCTAAGCAGAGATCACAGTGGAAGCAGAGGAACATCCTCAGGGAGAGGCAGCAGTGCCTGGACAGAGCCTGGAGCATGGGGCATCCCTGGGACACTGCCTTTGGAGCTCCTCTGGGGTCAGGACAGGGGTTTTGAGTCACAGAGGAAACATCATGTGCTCCAGTGAAGTGCTAATGCACACCAAGTCAGGTGGGAAACTTGTTTTAGGGGGGAAAATTCATGGCAAGATTCCTGATAGCTGGAGCACAGTCAGAATTTCAATCCAGAGCTGCATTATGGGGTGACCTGGCAGGACAAGGTCCCCTCCAGCAGCTGCTCCCCCCTGCTTTCTCTGGTCTGGTCTCACCAATTCTTACAGTTCTGTGCAACGATGTCCCACGGCATTTACTTGGGGCTAGGGAAGGGAAAATGCTGATTGCAGGCTCAAGTCTGTTTTGTGCTGTTGAGGAAACGTAGGGCCAAAGTCCCTGAAGTGAAGTAAAAGGGTTTCTGAACCTGGGGAAAGGCTTTCAGAACTCAGGGAAAAGCTTTCAGAACTCAGGGAAAGGCTTTCTGAACCCGGGGAAAAGCTTTCAGAACTCAGGGAAAGGCCCTCTGAGCATGGGGAAAGGCATTCTGAGCAAGGAGGAAGAACCAAGGAAAGGATGACATAATAAAATAGGGAAACAGAAAGCAGATGTCACATGGGAGCTGCAATAAGGGGGATGCCTCTAGCCAGGAGTCTGGCCAGGTTCCCCCCACTGACCCCCTCAGCTGGCACCACGCAGCCAGGCCTGGCCCAAGGACTACCTGGGGACCCACAGCTCCCAGGCACAGCTAACCAGGGAACCCCAGGATTTAGGAAGGGTGCAGAAAGCAAGCAGAGAGTATCATACCAGCCTTCCTGGGGAAGTGACGTTCCTGGGGCTGCAGTCTGGGGAGGTGACAGAAAGGCACAGTTAGTGACACAGCCCCGAGCCAGCTCCTCCCACTCAGCAGCACTGCAGTGTGGTCACACCACGCTGAGGGCAGGCCCTGCCTTCTGCCCTCCCACCGAACACCTCTTTACTGCTTTTCAGAACACCAGGATGCTGGTTGTGTCTCTGCCCTGGCTCCCAGAACCTCCCCTCTGCCTCAGGTGCTATCCCACGTTCTACAGCTGAGGCCCCTGTGCTCAGAGATGCCACCTGGCCCCAGGGACCTTCCAGCCAGGCTGAAGGAGGGAATTGCTCCCCACAGCTCTGCTGCTAAGCAGGCTAAGCTCAAGGAGCACTGCTTGTTTCCCCTGGAGGCAGCAGCAGTTCAGTACCTTCCAGTGGCGTTGGAGATGGCGTGGGAGCAGGGGACGGCGACTCTGCCAGCTGCTCCAGCGTGCTGCGTTTCTTCCCCTCCTTGGACTTGGCAATAACCATTTGGGCTTTAAGAGCGTCCTGTTCCAGTGATTTCATCCTGCCTCGGGGAGAAAAGCCATCAGTTACTGCCCTGTTGGCGAGGGGACCGTGCCAGAGCCCTGGGGCTGAGCCAGACGGGTGGAACAGAGCCCCAAGGGCCCTGGCAGGCAGGAGGACAGCTGGGCTGGCTGCCATCCCAAAACACAAGTGTGATCACATGTGCCAAACAGACAAGAGCCCAAAGCTGTGGACCAACACACTAAGAAGCTGCGGGCAGTCCCAGAGGTGCCACACAACAGGACAGGGACCCGAGCTGGGGACAGAACTGCATGGATCACACGAGCAGGATCAGTCCTCGGGGGCTTTACTCTCTTCTGTGCTCAGGGTGTTGCACCTTACCCCTCCTCAGCCACCAGGAGATCATGAAAGGCCAGGCTGGATGGGACCCTGAGCAACCTGGTCTAGTGGAAGGTGTCCCTACCCACAGCAGGGGGGTGGAACAAGATGATCTTTAAGGTGCCTTCAACCCCACTCTGGAATTCGTGAAACAGCTGTGGAAAAGTGGGCCCAGCCCTCAGAGATGTCTGTTCCTTTCTCCCCATCAGACAGCCCCAGCATCCCCCCCTGTTCTCTGGGCAATGGACACCAGGGACCATTCCCACGTCCTCCTGCCCCAGGAGGCCCCAGTGGGGCACCGGGACACAGACAGGAGCATGCAGCTGTGGGGAGGGGGCTGTGCACACCTGGATTGGCCTCCTGACCCAGGGATTCTTGAGGCGTGACTCTGCACTGGGCTAGACATCTGAGCTGGCCTGGCCCCAGGAGCAGGTGCCCACTGCCGGGACTGGTACAGCTTCCTGGCCAGATCCTGCTCGTACTGTTTAATACTGTCTTCAAGAGCTGAGGATCTGAGGAGGAGGAGCAGGAGAAGGAACAGAAGAAGGAGGAGGAGGAGGAAGAGGAAGAGATGATGGTGATGAACATTGCAGCAGACAAGCACAGGAAAAGAAAGAAACAGATACAGGAACATACCCTGGTGAGAGGAAATAGAGGTCTGACACAGGGGCAGCCTTGGCTAAACTGGGTCCCAGATCTGATCCTGCCCAACCCTGGCCACTGCTGAGGCAGGAGGAACCCCTGGGGGCAATCTGGGATTGTGCCCAGGAGCCTTGGCCTCAGAGCCTCCACATCCAGAGCTGCCTTCCCCCCGCGCTGGGAAGGGACCAGGAGCAACTTCAGACCCACGGGAGAGGCTGTGGGGTGGAGAGTGTGTGAGTGTGAGTCAGCCTGAGGTGTGTGGGGCACGGGTGGGTGTGTGCCACACCTGGGACAGCTCCCAGTCTACACTGGTCATGGGCTCCGTGCACCTCTGCTGGACCACGGGTAAAGAGGAACAAAATGGCCAAACACGGCACAGTTTCTGTCCTGGGACACTGAAACTGTGTCCCTAAAGCAGCGTGTGCTGCTGGGGGAGGAAAGTGCCCAACTGCTCACGGGCCTGGCCTCTGAGCCTCCCTCCTCCCACCCTGCAGGGGCCTGGAGTGCTGGACAAGGGGGAATGGCTTCCTGCTGCCAGAGGGCAGCGTTAGATGGACACCAAGAGGAAATCCTTCCCTGTCAGGGTGGTGGGGCCCTGGCACAGGGTGCCCAGAGCAGCTGTGGCTGCCCCACCCCTGGAAGTGTCCAAGGCCTGGTTGGACAGGGCTTGGAGCACCTTGGGCTACTGGCAGGGGTCCTTGCCTGTGGCAGGGGATGGAACCAGATGAGCTCTATCTAAGGTCCCTCCCAACCCATCTATTCCATGATTCCATGACTCTGTGCCAGGCTGTGTATGCCCAGAACACGTGTGTAACATGGGTCTGTGTGTCTCAACAGAGCACGAGGGGTGCTGGGGGGAAGGAGGGGCATCACACATCCTGGCAGAGCACTGATGACACAGGGAGAACAGGGAAAGCCCAAGAAGGTGCAAACTGATGGGGTCACGAGTGACAGCACAGAGCAGAGAACTGGAAAGAAGCAGAAGACAGGAGATTAGAAAGGGAGGAACAAACCCAGCAGCACCTGGAGAACATGGGTTAAGTGGGGCTGAGCCCCATGTGTGGGGCAGTGCAGAGCTTCCCCTGCAGCACAGGGGCCTCTGAGACAGGACCTGATCACATCAGTGTGTTCCAGGGAACAGGGACCCTGAGACCACTGGATCCTCCTGGGAGCTCTGTGGCAGCAGAGCTTGTCTGACAAAAAGGAGCACATTGACTCCTGCCCAAAGCATCAGCCAGGCACTCTCCAAGAACTGCACAAAAAGCTCTGCCTCGGTACTGGAAGCAAGGCAGAGCTGAAGCCCTGGTCTGCCAAACTCAAACCCAGAAAGGCTGGATCTGACAGCTCAAGCAGCTTCTCCCTGGCAGGTATTCCCTCCTTGGGAAAGCTCTTCTTTTGCTACCCTCATTTTCCATGGACAAAACACACTTAAAAGAGACTGAAGGTTTGGGATGAGAGATTTCTCTTCTGCCCACAGTGGACAAGCCCCTGGTGCTCCACACCCACGAACCCTCCTACAGAGTCATGTGGAACTTTTACTGTGCCCTGAGCAACTCCAGCCACATCCCAGCTGGGCCAAGAGCGTGGGCAGATAAATGGTAACATTACAGGGGCAAACCATATCATCCCATCACCCAAAGCCATCCTCTCCCCTCCCAGCATTTTTCAGGTTTATCTGCTGGCAATGCCAAGCTCCTGCAAGGGCCAAGTCCCGAGACTGGAGCTGCACACCTGGGACATCAGAAGTGTCCCTGCACAGGCTCTGCTTCCAAAAGTCTGCATGGACAACATCCTGCTTCTCCTTTTGACACCCATCTTAGACAAAGCTTCCAATTCAGCATTCCTTGGATACATTCGTGCTTAGGCACGGATCAGAGCTGACAGATCTCAGAAAGCCTTCCCCATCAGGTGAGGAATGGACCTGGGAAGTGGAGGCACGAGGGAGTGAAACCTTTGTGTGTCTCCCTGGGAAGGGATGGCAGACTGGGCACTACCCTGTCCAAGCACACTGATGTGGCTTTCCAGGACAGGCCTGGCAGGAGGTCTGAAGACCAAGAGTAAGTCTGTGCAGGATGCCTGACCCTGTGGTGCTTGCACAGTTTCACACTGATGGCTGCTCTGGGCACAGTTTCACACTGATGGCTGCTCTGGGCACAGTTTCACACTGATGGCTGCTCTGGGCTGCTTTGGGCTGCTCTGGGCACAGTTTCACACTGAGCTTTTCCTGAGACAGAGATGTGTGATTCCAGCCCTCTCCCACCTGCAGCACAAAGAACTCAGTGATCTCTCCAACCTCACAAGAAAGGACATGGCAGAGCAAGGCAGTCCCTAAAGGGGCTCCAAAACAGCTGGAGGGAGACTTTGGACAAGGGCCTGGAGGGACAGCACAAGGGGGCATGGCTTCCCACTGCCAGAGGACAGGGCTGGATGGGATATTGGGAAGGAATGGTTCCCTGGGAGGGTGGGGAGGCCCTGGCACAGCTGTGGCTGCCCCTGGATCCCTGGAAGTGTTCCAGGCCAGGCTGGATGGGGCTTGGAGCAACCAGGTCTAGTGGAAGGTGTCCCTGCCCATGGCAGGGGGTGGGACTGGATGGTTGTGATGGTTCCTTCTCACCTGAACCATCCTGGGATCCTATGAAGATCAATCTCAGAGAAAATTTGCTCAAAGCCTCAGAACATCAGCCCAGCTCTCGCTGAGGATCTGCTTGGAGCCTCCCCAGGAGCAACAGCCCCGTGATCATCCATGTGAAATACAAACATGGGAATTGCTAAGTGGAATCACAGCTCACAGTGATCCCTCCAGTCTTGTCTAAAACCCTGTTCCTCCCCAAGCCTCATCCAAACCCCAAAAGAGACAGTTCAGACTATCCTTTGAATGTCTCCTACAGAAGTATCAGGAGAAGAAAAAGTATCATTAGTTATAGGAGCTGCCTGACTAATTTTTGGATGGAATTCTATGACACAACAAATGCCTGGACTAGCTTCAAGTCTTAAGTTCCGAGGTAGGAAGTTTTCTTTCTTCCAGAACAATTTTTGGTCACTCTTTCATAGTGGATGGAACAGCTCATGTGGGCAAGAATGGCCTCATCCTGCCAGTGTCTTGGCTGCAGCAGCATTTCCAGCCCAGCAACACTGGAAATACACAGTTCCATTTTTTGTTTTGGATATGTGACCTTGCAGCTTCAGTGCCACCACTGTACCTGGGTTAGGAAAAGGCTGAGGGAAGGGACAGCCACCAGGACACAGCTGTGGCAGTGCTCCCCGTGCAGGCACTGTGGGAACCTGGGCGCCCTCTCCCCCGGTGCTGACGGAAGGGGACAAGCTCAGCCAAGCCAAGAGCTGTGCACTGCTCGAACAGATCCTACAAAAACTCCCTCCACATCTGCCTGTGAAAGGATCCCTTATCCCCCGGGTGTTCCCTGGAGGCCCCGGACACGCGGCAGCTGCCTTGCCCCAGCGCAGGAGGAGCAGGGAAGCTCGGGCTCACCGTGCTGCCCTCCACATGGCTCTTTTCTCTGCCTCCAGAGCGCGCCGTTCTGCCGGAGACAGCTCCTTCTCCTGCCCGCTCAGCAGCTCCGGGCTCTGCATCCGCAGCCGCTCCTGGTGCCGCCGCTCGGCCTTGGCTGTGCGCACCGGGGCCCCGGGATCTGCCAAGCCCAGGGGCGACGGGCTCAGCCTGGGGAGAGAGAACCGTGACAGGGAGGCTGCCGGGGCCACCTCGGCTCCCCTCGGGGCCACCACAGCTCCGCTCAGGACTACGACAGCTCCCCTGCTTGGCCGGGGCCACCACGGCTCCCCTAGGGGCCATCACGGCTTCCCTCGGGGCTACCACAGCTCCCTTGCCTGACTGGGGCCACCACGGCTCCCCTCGGGGCCACCACAGCTNTCACGGCTCCCCTCGGGGCTACCACAGCTCCCTTGCCTGACTGGGGCCACCACGGCTCCCCTAGGGGCCATCACGGCTCCCCTCGGGGCCACCACAGCTCCCCTGCCTGGCCGGGGCCACCACGGCTCCCCTCGGGGCCACCACAGCTCCCCTGCTTGGCCAGGGCCACCACGGCTCCCCTCGGGGCTACCACAGCTCCCCTGCCTGGGCAAGGCAGCTCCATCGCCTGCTCGGTGCCACATCCGCAGGCTGCCCTGGGGTGTGGGAGGACACAAAACACAGACAAGTTTCTTTAAGGAGCTGACTGTCCTTGGAGCAACCTCCAAACGGCACGGGGTTGAAACCAGGCTGCTTTGAAGGTCTCTCCAAGCCAGCCCATGCTGGGATTCCATCAAGTTGGGTCTGATCAGTTTCCCTTCCTCCACCAAATCCTTCCTGTGCAGTCCCTGGCTGCTAAAAAAGGAGGAACCATCCAGCCCCTGCCCCTGCTGCCCCACTCACCCCGACATGGAGTTGGTTCTCTGCTCAGACTTGATCCCCTCTTCCAGGGAGTTCCTCTGTGAGCTGCTGTTCTCACTGAGCTCCAAGGGCCTGGAGGAAAAACCCCTGTGAGCTGCAGCACCAGGGGCTGCATGTCCACCCCCAGGAAGCAACAACTGGTCCAGGGTGAAGCCACACTCCTCCATGGCTTTGCCCAGCAGATCCTGGGCACCTGAATTTCCACACTGATATCAGAGCCCATTTCCTGCAGCAGGAGGTCAGCCAGTCACTAACACATACACACAGAAGAGTTTTTCCTCAGTTTTTCTAGTAAAAATATTTGTTGGGCTTTCTTTTCCTCTGGATCTTATCCTTCAGTCACGGGAACTTGGACCTCACACTTGGGTTTGTTAGATGTGGCACAAAGGGATTGCAAACAGAGGAGCCTAAGAAAGATTCACCTTGGAAACGCTCGTCACCTGATCCTGATTTTATACCTTCATTAACAGATCAATTTGATCATCACAAGTTCTTCCAGGAGATGGGCCATGGAGCTGCTCTGAGGGCTGGAACCCAGCTGGGAGAGCTGGGGGTGTTCAGTGATACTCAGCCCTGATTTTTACTGCTCAAGTTTATTTTAATTAAATTACTGGAAGTTTCTCTTCCAGCATGAGAAATATTTCAAGGAACACAACTTCAGTCTCTTCCACTGCCTCCCCTGCATTCAAGTGTAGATAATAAGCAACTGAAAGTCATCTGAAGGATCCAGCCTTCCTGTTCCTCAGCATCCCGTGTTTCACTATGAAAACAGGAGGGATAAGTGGGAATTCCCAGCGAACCAAGGAGCTGCATGTGAATGCTCTCCTCCTTGGAGCTGCCTCAGCACAGGAGGGGCAGGGAAAGTCTCAGGGCATCATGTGAGAAGTTCCTCAGCTGACACTGGGCAGAAACAACAGAGAGAAATGAGATTCCACATGCCAGGGTGTGTTCTGCCACTGGGACTGAAAAGTGTTTGTGGAGAGGAGAATGTCTGTCCCAAAGACTTCAAAGACATAAGGACAGCTTCAGCTTCACTCCAGTGCATTCTTAGTTTATCTGGAGCCTTTGAGAACCCTTCTCATTCCTCAGTTGTATGCCCAAGAATTAGAAAAAAAACCATCAAGGTAACCTGGAGGCCAAGTTCCAGAGAACAGGGAAACAAAAGCCTAAAAAACCCCAAACCTCTTTTAGCATCACTTCATCATTGAATCATCTGTCTCTAAAAATCAACCTCTCTACACATCCTCGGGCACAGCTGAAGGAGCTGTTCCCTGACAAGAGTGAGCTGGAAAACTTTGTCCTTTCTAGGCTGAAGAAGAAATCTTGCCCAGCCCTCTCCCCTGAGAATTCCCGGGACGCCTCTGGCACGTGGGTGGCACAGAGCTGCCTGTGCTCCTGTCTTACCGAGCTGCTGGAGCCTGGATGCTCCTTCCATTCAGCCTCTCCACCTTGTACTCGACGCCCTCGATGATGATGCTGGACTGCACAGCCTCAGGCACCTGCCTCACCTCCTCATCCTCCTCGGCTTCCTCCTCCAGCAGAAGGGCTCGCTGCTGCTGCAGCTTGCGGGCTGCCAAGGGAGACAGGAGCCAGCTGACACCACAGAGCATTCGCTGAGGATGGCACCTCTGGGCAGCTCCTTACCCTGAACCCCAAGGATGGCACCTCTGGGCAGCTCCTTACCCTGAACCCCAAGGATGGCACCTCTGGGCAGCTCCTTACCCTGAACCCCAAGGATAGGACCTCTGGGCAGCTCCTTACCCTGAACCCCAAGGATGGGACCTCTGGGCAGCTCCTTACACTGAACCCCAAGGATGGGACCTCTGGGGAGCTCCTTATGCTCCTCATCCCTGCAAGTCTGGGCTGGTTTCAGTCCATTCCCTCTCCATGGACACCTTTCTTGCTCCACACTTCCACTAATGCTTCAGATGAAACAAAGTTTGCATTGTTTTCTCAACCCCTCCTTCCTTATCCACCAAACTTCCATTCCTGGACACTCCATGGGCAGTTTTCCAGCAGCTCCTCTTGCCCAGTGTTCTCATTCTCAAACTGGAAACTGAGTACAGTCTCTTCTGCCCTTTTCCCAGAGGGAACAGCTCTGGGAGTCTGCATCTCCCCACAGGCCTCCTGGAGGAACCAGGGGTGCTGGTGCTGGGCTCCACACGTGGCAGTGGCCCTGGGAACCCCTGAGCTGCTGAGCACAGGTCACAGGAGGGTCAGGGACACGAGGAGACAGAGCAGGCAGCTCTCTGAGGCAGCTGTCCTGCAGGTTACCAGTCCCCAGGGGGGTTCCTCAGGGCTCAGGCCTGGGGCCAGTTCTGGGCGAGATTTTTATTAATACTTTTATCTGGCTGCAGGAGCTGAACGCAGCAGTAACACTTTGCTGATGACGCCAAACTGGGATGTGCTGGTGACTCTCTCAAGGCCATGAGGCCTTGCAGGAGGATTCAGACAGGCTGGAGCATCGGGCAACCATTAATGGGATGAAATTTAACCAGAGCAAATGCCAGGTTCCACAGTTGGGATAGCACAGTGCCAGCTCCAGGTGTGATTTGGAGAGGAGGGGCTGCAGAGTTCAGTAAAAACTCTTTTTTCCACTTCACATTGCTCCTCATCACCTCCTAAAACACCTCTCAAGCAGGAGGAAATGACATCAAAAGCGAGAGCAGCAATTTACCTCCTACTGCAAGCCTGAAGCAGCACAGGGAGCACAGAGGTCTGAGAGCTCTGCTGCCAGTCCTGTGTGAGGGTGCAGCTGGCACAGACTCCCTGTCTGCAGTGGCTCTAGAAATGTTACTGAAGGGTTTACCAGCGGCAGACATGGAGCTGCTGCAGAGTGCAGAGGAGGGATATGGGAATCCTCCAAGGGCTGAAGCCCCTCTGCTCTGGAGACAGGCTGTGAGAGCTGGAATTGTTCAGCCTGGAGAAGAGAAGGCTGCAGGGAGAACTTACTGCAGGCTTTCAGTACCTACAGGGGCTCCAAAACAGCTGGAGGGAGACTTTGGACAAGGGCCTGGAGGGACAGCACAAGGGGGAATGGCTTCCCACTGCCAGAGGAGAGGGATGGATGGGATATTGGGAAGGAATTGTTCCCTGGGAGGGTAGGGAGGCCCTGGCACAGGGTGCCCAGAGCAGCTGTGGCTGCCCCTGGATCCCTGGAAGTGTTCCAGGCCAGGCTGGATGGGGCTTGGAGCAGCCTGGGATAGTGGAAGGTGTCCCTGCCCATGGCAGGAGGTGGGACTGAGTGGACTTTAAGGTCCCTCCAACCCAAACCATTCTCTGGTTCCATGATACAGGACACCCTGAAACCACAGCACTTCCACCAACCCAGAAAGTATCAGTGGAGAATCCACAGAGTTCTTCAACATTCACTTCAAATTACTCCCAGGCCTTACAATAACCACCCATGGGCTTCTGGAAGTGCTGGGGGAAGGAATCACTTAACAGGACAAATTTCTGTGCACATATTGCTATGTACCTTCCTCCTCTTTCATTTTCTTCAGATCATCCTCCCCCACCAAGGACACACGCTTGGGAGGCTTGTCCAGGTGCTGCTGTTTCACTTCAATCTCAAAATACTTCTGCCTCTCACGGAAGGACCTTTGCTCAGGGCTGTGCTGTCCCCCAGGGCTGTGTGCGGCCACCTGCAAGAGCCACACTGCTGCCCACGAGCCACCTGGGCACAGCACTGCCCACCTGGGCACAGCACTGCCCACCCAGCCACAGCACTGCCCACCCGGCCACAGCACTGCCCACCTGGGCACAGCACTGCCCACCTGTGCACACCACTGCCCACCCAGCCACACCACTGCCCACCCAGCCACAGC
>VZTN01000035.1:86266-115419 GCA_013400515.1 Erpornis zantholeuca
CCCAACCCTCTCCTCCTCCCCAGCCCACCCACACTCTGACCCCACCTCCCCATCCACATCCACAGCCCCTCCCACCTTCCTTCCAGCCCCAGCCCCAGCCCCAGCGCTCACCTCCGAGGCCATTTTGGTGTTCTCTCTGCTGCTCTGACCAGACAATTCCTAAGAGGAGAGAGGAACAGGAATGTTCTATGAAGAAAGTTTCCAGCCACTCCCCAACCATCCTCCAGCCACGTGTCCCCAAGGCCAGAGGAGCTGGCACAGGCTCCTGAAACTGTCCCAGAATTCGCACAGATTTAACAAGGTTTAGCAATCCTCAGGAAGGAGGATTTATCTTAAATTGAGGGTCAAACAGAACCAGGGGTGACAACTTCTGAAAGGGCAGAAACTGAAAAACATGGGAAACAGGCACAAAACAGGAGCAGGGACTGAGCTGGAGCTGGAGGAGTTCACAGGAGCTGGCAGGAGCTCTTTCACTCTTTGCTTACATCAAAGACAAAACCACCCAAAATCTACTTTGAAGCAGCAGAGATGACATCAGAAAGAATGAAATCTGTATTAACTGGAATGCATAACAGAGTACTGGATGAGTAGAACTACAGGGGGAGGAAACTGATCCACAAAATCCATCTGTGAACCAGGAATCCACAGGGGTAAACTGAGAACAGCAAATGAGTTATGGGAAAGAAGAAAGTTTTATAATTAGACAAACTGAAAGGACCCTCAAAAAGAGAGCAAGGAGATGACCTCTGGCTTTATCCAAGCACACTCCAAAAACTAATTCAGAATTCAGAACTCGATTGGCCTGAACAACCTCCTACCACTTTGGAGGCATTTGAACAATGCTCTTTGGCACATGGTGGGATTGTTGGGGTGTCCTGAGCTGGACTTGATGATCCTTGTGGGTGCCTTCCAACTCAGGACGCTCCAGGATTTTATGATTCTAACACCCAAGGCTGCCCTACTCTGCATGGGGGACTGAGGCAATGACCTCCAAGGCCTCACCTAGCCTGGACTGTTCCATGATTCAACTACACGAAGGGGAAAAGGAAGAATTCCAGTGAAGATCAAAATGAGACTAGATTTTGATCTAGTCGAAAATATCTCAGCACAGGTTTAGCCTGGCCCTGGAATTTCAGAGTTCCTTTGCATGAGAGCAGCATGGTTGTACATCAACCTCCCAATGTCTGGGGAGAATAACAACACCGTGAGATTCCATGAGCTTCCAGGACCTGATACAGACAAGACTCTGCCAGGACCATCCGCATCACGAACAGACTCCAACTTCCACAGGACCTGGGCATGTCCCTCGTCTACAGCAGCTTTTTTTGGAGGGAACGAATCACCTCCTCCTTCCCTTTGCACCCAGGCTGCTCACAGCTGTGCTGAGGTTACAAATCACCTCCTCCTTCCCTTCTCACCCTGGGCTGCTCACAGCTGTGCTGAGGTTCCCCCAGCAGCTCGAGTTACCTGAGTCCCGAGCAGGGGGTGGGACAGGGGCACGGCTGCGAAGGTCTTGTAGGCTTGCTTGACATTGATGGGGACCTCGTCGGGGGAGGGTGGTGACGGTGGCGATGGTTTGTGCTACAGGGACAGACAGGAGGTAAAGGTGAGCACAGGTGGGGTGGGAAAACCCACATGGGGGAAACACAGCCCAGCTCTTGGCCCGCAGAGCCTGGGATATGGAAAGGAATGAGTTAGGCAACATGTAAGGAATGTGTAAGCCTTGCGAAGGCTGCTCCTGAGCCTCGGGCAGGAGCACGAGGAGCAGAGCACTGCACACACACTACACACAGCAGCACGAGGGTCACAGCCCCATTCTAGTGCCTGGATGGTGAGGGAATGGTGCTTTGGGTGGCACGGATCTTCACTGACCTGATGGGAATGTTCTGACAGATCCATTGGCCAAGGGCACACTGCTGCCCCAGTCCTTGAGGATTTCCACCCCATTCAACCAGCAAGTGCCTACCTGAATCGGGGGTTTTTGGGCTAGAACATTGACTCTGACTTCTATTAAGGGCTAAAAAAGATTCCCTCTAGTGGAAAGTGTCCCTGTCTTTAAGGTCCCTCCCAGCCCAAACCCCACTGTGATTCCACGATCTGATCCAGGGATCTGTGATCTGAAGGAGATCTGCCTTTGATCTCAAATTTCCCCTTTGCAGAATTACTGAGAAACACCAGACAAGCTCTGAGGGGACCTTTCTACTGCTTGTCACTATCTTTTCTGGTCCTTTCCTCACCCACCTTCCCTGTGACCCCTCCTGCCATGTCTGGGGGGAAACAGCACTGGGGTCACCTGCTCAAAGCACCACAGAAACGAAAGGGGTGGGGGGCAATGACAGCACAACCTTCCTTCTGCTGGAAAGTAAATCCCCTTTAGCTGTAAATCCCTGCAACCCTTCAGCTGCACTAATCCAGTCCCAGGCCCTTCTGGTTTTTCTTAGTCCTGGACTAGGACTAAATTATGCTGTTTGATGATCCTCCTTCTGCATGGGCTAAAGGAGAGCCGAGTGAGATCAGAAGAGGCTGTAAAATGTGAACCTTGTCCAATTCCACAGATCCTGTAGAGCTGTTTGCCTGTGAACCAGGTCTCTGTTTTGGAATCACACTGCACAAGCTCCAACAGGGAGAGAAGGGTTGGATTCATGGAATCTCACCCAGGATGGTTTGTGAGGGAAGGGATTTAAAGCCCATCCAGTCCCTCACCCCTGTCATGGGCAGGGACACCTTCCACTATTCCTTCCACTTTTATATTGAAGGGACACAGGTCTTCTGTCATGACAAAGACCAAAATACCTGAATTTTTCTCTCCCATCAACAAACAGCCCCAGGAATGTGAACATTTCAAAACCAATGAGTTTGCAAACCATAAAACCCATCGGCAGGATGGTATCGGCTTTTGCTCCAAGGTGCCAGACATCAACAAAGGTTCTGTAAGATTTATGTCTCCACAGAACTCAACACCTCACAGAAATGGCTCTAAACCTCTATCTGCTCTGGGGATCTTGGCCACAAAAGCTCCAACAGTGCTGACTTGCTGGGCCAGGGTCACGGAGCCATGGGGCAGCTGGGGAGGCCCAGAGAAATAAGCAGGACGCACTGAGCTGGCTCTGCCTGTGAGGAGTGTGGGCTCCTTCTCAGGGAGCCTTAGCTCAGGCACGTGGCCAGCAAGGCACGGAGTCACCCCCGGGAGGGTGTCCTGCCCCCGGCACACGTGGCACTGCAGCCACCCAGGGCAGACACGGCTTTGAGGGAGGAAACCCCAGGCCACTTACAGAGCTGTGGGTCCTGAAGCACGGCTCGGGCTGCTGGAAGGGGTTGGGGCTGTCCCCCTCCTCCGCGCCGTGGGAGGCAGCGCTCGGTCGCACGCGGGAGAGAGGCTGAATGACGCCAGGCTTGGTCTGCTCGTGCCAGCGCCCCAGGACAGGATGGGGAAAGGCAGAGGAAGAGAAGGGGAGGGAGAAAGAGAGAAATGAGCAGTTAGGGCAGTGAGGTGTCTGCCATGCAGGTGAATGAACAAATCCATGCAAATCCGTGCACCCCCACTTCTTCCCTCAGCTGTGCTGCCCTGCTCCAGCTGCTGGCAGGGAGAGCTCTTGGAGCCAAGAGAGACTCGGCCAAGGAAGGATCACACAGGACCAGGGGGTTACAGAGAAGGCCAGGACATGAGGAAGCACCTGCCACAGCAGCAGCAGCTACAAGGGTTTGTGGGGCATGGTAAGTGCGAGGAAGCTTGGAAAATGTGAGCACCAGGGACGGAAGCAGGGAAACATCAGCCAGGAATGGGAATTGGCAGAAGGTGTGGATGGAAGTGAACCAGACCAAGTCAGAGCTCTGACTAGAAATGCAGTTATTGGAGCAGAGGCAAGAGTCTGAAACTTCTCCTAGATGTCACCATCACTGCTGGATGTTGTGTGGAAGCGAACAAAGCATCTGCAACTAGAGAGAGAGGCAGCAGCAGCAACTGGGTAAGGCAGCAAAACCTGCAGGAGGTGAAGCTGCGAGGGGAAATGGGAATAAAAGCTGCAAGAACAGTTGCACTGGGTTTTCAGATGGGCCATATTTAAGACCTGATGCATTTGTACAAACTTGGGGCATAGTGGAAGACTGGAGGAGACAGAATAGGAGCCAACAGGAGGAAGAGACAAGCTCCATGTGCTGGGGGATGCACAGGGACACCACAGTCAGGTCTCACGGCAGCTGTACTCACTGATTTACTGTCATCCTGCGAGGTAATGAAGTTAATGGAAGCCTGCAAACAGAAATACAGGGGTAAATCTGGAGTCCACCCCGAAAGCCTTTAGTTTACCCTGCCCCACTGCCCACCCTGTGTGGGGAGCTCCGGGTCCCACAGAAACCCTGCCACCCCACACCTCCTCCTTCGGCTGAGGACAGGCCAGAGCCCACCTGCAAGAGCCTCTCCCAGCACCTCTGCTATGTGAGGAGGCCCTCGCAGCTCTCTGCACATCTCCAAGCTCTGACCCCAACTCCAGGATAGTCCTGGCCCATGGGTGCAGCCCCTGCTCCTGTTCCCTGAGCACATCTCCAGGTCCTGGCCCGTGGTCACAGTCCCTGCTCCTGGCCCACGGCACATTCCCTGGGCACATCCCCACCCTCCGCACTCGCCCCCGAGCCCGAGCGAAGCCATCCCCCCGCAGCTCCTCCCCAAGCGCTCGCAGGCGCCGCTCAGCAGCGGCCCGGGGGGAGCAGCCCTGGTGCCCGGNCGGGGCCCGAGGAGGGGGCGCGGGCAGCGGGAGCAGCCGGAGCAGCAGCGCACACCGCACACCACGAGCACTTACAAAGCGCGTCTCCCTGCCGGCCAGGTGAGGGGGCCGGGGGGCTGCGGGCACCTGGAGAGGGGCGGCGGCACGGGAGAGAACGGAGAGAAAACGGAGAGGCTGGGTTTTCCGCAGGAGAGGAGCCGAGAGACTGCAGCAGCCGGGGCTGGTGGGGTCCCCACCACGGGGGAAGCCCCTCTGCCCTGCTTGGCACACACAGACCCACCACAAACACCTCCTGCCTCCCCCCACCCCCTTGCAGAACTCGAGGCCAGGCACGACCAGCACAATGCCAACTCGGATTCCGTTTCCCTCAAGGAATTCTCTGAAATAAGCCCATAAATTCTGGCTGGACTGCAAGATGTTGAAACCAAAGAATTAACATTAAAAATAGATGGAGCCAGAGAATGAGAGACAAAACTCCTCAGAACTTCTGCTCTAAAGCAACAACCTGAAGGTCAAGACTCTTAATCCCAGAAAAGGAGAGATCTGGGAGTGCTCAGCCTGGAGAAGAGAAGGCTGCAGGGAGACCACAGAGCCCCTTCCAGTGCCCTAAAGGGCTCCCAAGAGAGCTGGAGAGGGACTTGGGAGAGGGGATGGAGGGACAGCATAAGGGGGAATGGCTTCCCACTGACAGATGGGATTAGATGATAGTTTTGGAAGAAGTTTTTTCCTTCAAGGGTGGTGAGGCCCTGGCATAGGTTGCCCAGAGAAGCTGTGGCTGCCCCATCCCTGAAGTGTCCAAGGCCTGGTTGGACAGGGCTTGGAGCAACCTGGGATGGTGGAAGGTGTCCCTGCCCATGGCAGGGGGCTGGGATGAGATTG
Source organism: Erpornis zantholeuca (assembly GCA_013400515.1). Classification (NCBI taxonomy): domain Eukaryota; kingdom Metazoa; phylum Chordata; class Aves; order Passeriformes; family Timaliidae; genus Erpornis; species Erpornis zantholeuca. Next base: position 91,867 of record VZTN01000035.1, read on the forward strand.
TCTCAAAGATCCCTTGCCACCCAAACCATCCTGGGATTCTATGGAAACCAATCTCAAAGAAAATTGACACTTGTGGTAAAAGGAAAACTCAGAAATAACCCAGCTGCTATCAGAAATGCAAATAGGGAAATGCAGCTGGATCAAAGTGCATTGAAATAGTTCAGCTATAACAGATAGGGTCTTCTAACCTTGCTGTGCTCCTGGTGAACACTCAGCTCTAAATATCCAAAACCAAGGGAGACAGGCTGAGGAGCAACAGAAGATGGACTGAAGTGCTGCTCCTGCTGCTCCCTACATGGTGCTGACCCTTCTCCTAAGCCTGTGTCAGCAGTCACCTCACACCAAGGTGATTCTGTTCACCTCAAGAGCTCCGAGCTCTGAAATGGCTCACTGAGGACCAGGGAAGTGCCAGAGCTGGTGGGGAGAGCAGCTGGAGAACAGCTGGACTCCAAAATGAACGCAGCAGATCCAAAATGACCAAAGACAGAGAACGAAGTATGAGTGCAGTTCACTCCAGCCCCCAATATAAAACCCAGTAGTCAGCAATGACTGTAAAGGGAAAATTTAAAAATGTATTTAAGTTCATTTAACTTCAAAAGGCTCAGCTGAGCTGTGACACCTCCTGCCATGGGATGGACAGGGGGACCAAAGACTCAGATATTGAAAAGGAAAGTTCAGAGATCATATCAGGAATACCAATGTCCAGGGAGAAGAGGCAATGTTTATAAAGAAAAACATAACCAGAAGTTACAAGAAATAAAGACACCTCCCATTACAGAGGAAAAGCCTCTGAGCAAGGAGCTGTAGCCAGTCACTCCCTGAGGGCAGAGCCCTTCCACCTCCTGCCCAACAGCTCCTGCAGGTCCCCTCCAGTGCCACACACAGAACCAGGGATCCTCTGCAAGCCTGGGCAGCCCTGGTTTACAGACCCACGATCACTTCCCAAATCCTGACTCCTCCATTTCTTAGCACATATCAGTTCCCAGAATTAAAGAATCTCTGTACAAGAGAGACCATTCCCAAAAACCTCACAGCTATGTGGTAGCCCCTCCTCATCACCCTGCAATTAAGTTACCCCTCAGAGCTTACTTATGACCAGCTAATTACCCTCCTGGCTCTCTGAGACATTTTGAAGGAGGGAGTTCTTCTCTTGCTCTCTGGTTGCCTGCTGCCATGGATCCCCTCCACCCTGAGGGTGTCACTCAAGGGTGGAAATTGCCCTCAGCTACCTCTGTCCTTTATCCCTGAAGTGCCTCCCTGCCTTTCCCATGTCACCTGTCCTGGGGTCAGGCTCACCTGTGGATTACTGGGAGAATAGGGTGTGTCACGCCTGGAATTTCCTGTCCCAGACTCGCCCACAGGAGCCTGAAAGAGAGAAGACAAAGCTCAAGACAAAGCTCGAGTGTTACTCTGCAGCAGGAGGGGTCAGTAGAGCCCAGGAGGTGTGGGACAGCCCTGGCCCTTTCCCAGGGAGTGAGGTTAGCAGGGCCCAGCAGCAGCTGGCACATGCCAAAAAGCGCCAGAAACAGCAAGAGAATGACGTTAAACATTGGAACCAGGATCATATCCCAGTGCCCTGCCAGGCCAAGCCGGATCAGGTTATGGCTTCTGCCTCACAGCACGTCCCAGGAATCCTCTTCCCTGACTCCTCTCAGCACTCACAGGCAGGTCCAGGCAAACCTCCTGCAGCACTGAGCAAAAAAAGCCATTCCTGGCGAGGGAGACAGGGCTCTCCTCGCTTCCAGAGGAGCCTCTGGCACCAAGGCTCAGCTGAGCCAGCCAAGAGCCTGGCCCAGCAGCTGAGCAGCATCCCAGGAACCACCTGCACTCCGACTGCGGAACAGAGCAGCAGCTTCAGAAACATTTCAAATGCCTTAAGGTAGAAGCAGGGATTTAGGGAACTATTTAGGCAAACCTACAGTCCCAGTCACTAACACCACAGCCCCACACATATTCAGTTGATTCAAGTCAGCCTTGGGCAACAGTATTTTGACAGACCAAGCCTGAAGTGACCTGAAGTTTATACTGGAGCACAGATTCCAGACACCTTGCTCTAAGCTCTGGCTACACACCTGTGAAATTCCTACCAAAGCACAGAAACACCTCCAAGATCACTATAGCTGAGGGTTGGTTCTGTTGGTTGGTTTATGCTCCGTGTATGGGGCTGTTTGTGTGGGGCTCTTTTGCTTTTCAGACCTCCCAAAAGGCTGAAAAAAGGAAGAAGGGGAGAGCAACCTGGTGCTCATCTGGAGGATGGTATCTTTGGGTCTAGTCCCTGCTCCGCCAACAGCAAGAATGTCAAATACAAACAGATTTCCCAGAGAAAAAAGCAAAGTTCTCCCTTGCAATTCCAAAGTCTTAATCTACTGAATAGAATCACTTGGAGGAGCAGCTCCTGGCTGTGGATCAACTAACTGTGCTTTTCAGATGCCTAGGAAGGGCTGTGCTCAAGCCCAGGAGTGGGAGTGTGGCACCAGCACTGATCTCCTACGAGTCCTGCCAGCTCCCCGCTGCCAGCTGAGCAGGCAGGGACACCCCTGCTCCCAGCCAGACCCAGAGGGACAGCAGGGAACTCACATCCTGTCCCCTCAGAGGTGCACAGGTCGCCATCAGCGGGGTGCATTAGTGGCCGGAGGATGTCGCACTGACCGCTGGGGACTGCCTGGCAGGCGGGGCGGGGGGACCGGCCCACGGGCACCGTGCTGCCCGGCACCGGGGTTTAGTAGGGGGCAGTGGCCCGACTGTGTGAGTGCATGCCACACGCTACACGCTGCTTGCCTTGGAGTACAGGCTGGTCTTCAGCACGCCCCCCCTGCCATAGCCCAGGGGAGGCCACCCCAGGCCAGCCGTGCCCGTGGCCTTGCCCCTGCGGTTGGCCACCACAAAGGGGTTCTCACTGAAGGGGATGGGCTGCGAGTCGATCAAACACTCTGGCGTCTCTGGCAGCTGCTCCTGGGACAAGGGACACCCCACGGGGTCCTGCTTGTCTCCCCGGGGCGGTTCTGCCCCGCTCGTGTCCCCGGTCGCGCCTGCCGCTGGGTCCGGGGACGCCTCCCGGCTGTCCCATGCCGCGGGCAGGGCCAGCACCGCGCAGTCACCCTCCATGCTGGAGCTGGGCTTAGCACACTGAACGGGCTGAGAGGAAAACAGAAGGATCAGAGAGAAATAAGGAGAACAGAGTAAAGAAGAGGAGGGAGAAAATACAGAGCAGCTGCTGAAGGACAGAGGAGAGAATTCCAGTGCCAATGCCCGCACACCATCCCGACCCTCTCTCCTGCTCTAGCACCAGTCTGTGACCCCCAGTGTCACCTCCAGGAGAGGACCTTGCCATGCACACACACCCGGGGACCTGACAGGCACGAGCGCTCCCGCACTCCTCCAACTCACACACGTTCCCGCAGCTGCTCCCCAGCCAAACTCACTTCCAGTACCCAACAGCACACGCTCAGCACACAGAACCACAGAAGAGCTGGGGTTGGAAGGCACCTTCTGGAGATCCTCCAGTTCAACGCCCACTTCGCTGAGCCCCATCACCTACAGCCCAGCCCTGCTGTCACCCCAACGCTGCCACACAGTCACACAACACCCACCCCGTGCACTGCCACCACACCTGCACAGGTGAACACGCTCCAGCGGCCCCACTGCACCACAACACACCCCAAACACCAGAGCTCAGTGCAGCGGGCAGAGCACAGACCCTTTGGGTGGCTCTTGCTGATGGCAGTCCCAGCTCTGCTGGTGCTCACTGCACACAGCCCCAGTAAAGCCCTGACCCTTCCTCTTAATGCCATAGAAGAGAGTTTGTTACCCCAGCCAGAGTCTTCCTTAGGGGAGCAGTGACAGCCAGAGAGCAAAGACCAAAGCTTCCATCCAAGTGCCTCTGGGGAGCAGAAAGACTTCTCCCGCTCAGAGCACATTCTTCAGCTCCTGTGTCACGGCAGTGGTCACCAAAATAGCTCTCAAGGGTGGGCTCGAGACTACAATGGCAGCTGGGAGGCTCAGGAATTTCGGAGGCCCTCCCCTCACCCCCAACCCAACCTCCATGGTTGGCAGAGCCCTGGCTCATATCGTGTTTCCTCATCAGTGAGGCCTGTGCTACCCTGAGAAATTCTGCTGTTGGGGCTATGTGATTTTTCAGTGTAAAAACCTTACTTCTGTCAAACCCCAGAGTGCTATAATGCCTGACAGTCGATGGGGAGCCTCAATCCCTGTTTTGTTCTTGGACCTGACTGGAACTGGGCTGGATCCATGTCTTGCTGTGAGCTCCAGCTCCTGCTGCAGCGTGTCCCAGTGTGGGATTCCTCGCTCCCTGGCCTCTCTGGGCTATTCCTGTCAGACAAGCCACGATTTCTATTTTGGGTAAGCAAAAATTTGGGCAATGCACCGAGCTTTCCCAGCTTGCAGATGGGACAGACATGTGCTGCCCTGCATCCTCCCTGGCACTGAAATCCTATCTCAAATCCAATGAACAAGTGAAAAAAAAAGAATCAATGGCAAGAAACTGAAGCAAAATAGATTCAGAACAGAAAGTACAGGTTGCTAATTAACTAACCACGGTGACTTGGTATTGAGATACGTCAAGTCCTCCATTTCCCATAGTCCAGAAAGAAAAACTGGACTTTGATCATTTTGCTGTGATCAGTCCCTCACGGGTCTGGCTTCCATTCCTGCTCAATGCAGAAGATACAGACTGTAACAGCTCTTTGACTTTAAGGGAAATGTCAGAGAGCCACAGAATCCTAGGATGGTTTGGGTGGGAAGGGACCTGAAAGCTCATCATGTTCCACCCCCCTGCCATGGGCAAGGATGCCTTCCACTATCCCAGGGTGCTCCAAGTCCCATCCAGCCTGGCCTTGGACACTTCCAGGAAGGGAGCAGCCACAGCCACAGCCCAGACGCTGCAGTGCACTGGGAGCATGGCCAAAGAGCATCACCCAAACCAGCATTCCCACCCTGCTTCCAAGGGGAGCTTTCAGTTTGGCTTATAACAAACAGAACAGGCTTCTCATCAGACTTTGTTAAATCCTGCTCACAAATGGACCCAGATGCAGCAGCACAGATCGATCCAAGACAGAGAACCACCTGCTCCCTTCTCTGAGGGCCATTCTTGGAGAATCATTCCACCCACAGTTACATTGGTCAGTGGAGAGATCTACACCTCTGTTCCACAGTGGGCAGAGGGACCTGCACCTCCTCCTGCTCCACAGCAAGAACAGTTCCCTACAGATCCTCGTGTGCCATGGGGAGGACAGGAACAGTTCCCTGCAGCTCACAGGGAACTGTGCAGCAGTGGAAGACACCCAGTCACTGTTCAGAGGAGAACAGATGTGGTGAGAATTGGCCTGGAGACAGGAGAAAGAGAAAACCACGATGGGAACAGGGCAAGAGCACCAGCCACGTGGATGAGGTTGTCCAGAGATAGACAATATCTGCCCCTGACCGCCTGCTCTTCCACTGGCCAGACTGACCCTGGCTGAGTCTTCCAGTGGTCACCTAACAGGCCAGGGCAGCTGCTGGAGGGACACCAGAACCTCCCTTCCCCACGATCCAGGCAGATGTACTTTTCAAACCAGAGCAAGGACAGGTGACAGTGACAGCTGGACAAACACAGGCACCCACGGCCCCTGCCCTGCCACAGTAATTTATAGATGCTGCCCAGCACCAGGGCGTGCTCAGCCCCACATTCCCGTGCCTGGCGTTCCCAGGCTGACTCCGGCTGCAGGCACAAGCCCCAAATGCTGCTCTGCTCTGGACCAGCTCGAGCTGTCCTGCACAGAGACAGCTGCTGCCTGGGGCTGACTCTCCCCCTCTTCCAGCTCCTGAGTTACACTCAGAGATGCTAAAAATAAACCTTTTCCTGATCCTGCTTTCTTCTGTGAACAGCAAGAGGGAAAAACCAAAACCTGGGAAGTGTGGGAACAAAAGGAGATGGAGTTGGAGCCAAAGCAGAGCTGTTATTGGAGTAAGGCCTGGAGTAAGAGAGGAAAGAGGACAGGAGAGGAGACCTGCCTGCATGGAACGAGATGGAGACAGGAAAGGTAAAGAGATGATCCTGAAACACAAAAATGGGAATGCAGAATGGGAATGCAGAATGGGATGATGACAGCAAACAGGAGGAAAGGAAAAAGACTGAGGATGTGTGAAGGAGCAGGCAGAAATCCAGTAGAATGGGGGTGATGCAGGAAAGACAAAAGGAAGAAAAGATGGAGAGGTGAGATTTTAAACAACACAGGAGAGAGAAGTTTGTAATCTGTGAAGTTTGTGGAATTTCTCTTGGCCACTACATATGAGGGACTACCAGGCAGGGCACAGGGCAGGAAGGCCCATGGCAGGAGTCACAATACACAACACAAGACACCAACCACAGCCACTTCACCTTCTGCAGGCCTGGGGCAATCTCAGCCTTCAGAGAATCTCAGGGCAGTTTGGGGTGGAAGGGACCCTGCAGAGCAGCCACCCCTGCCATGGGCAGTGACAATTCCACGAGACAGATGGCTCCCAGAACTGTCCAACCTGGCCTTACCCTTTTTCTATTTCTAATACTTTCCGTTTCAGCAGCCTCATCCCTCCTCCTTCCTAAACACCATCCCACCATGGATTTACAACTGAGCTGTGCACACAACACTGTCATCACCGTGTCAGGAAGAATCTTTCTTTCTCTCCTTGGCAGCTTTCTAGAGCCTCTTCCTTCCATAAGGCCCTGAATTCTTCCACTCACATGCCCTTCTCTCCCACCAGGCTGTTCTTTCTGAATTTCTTTTCAGAATTGTTCCCAATTCTGCATTTTGCAACTTTTCAAACTTTGCCACTTCGCTTCCCAAAAGGCAAAGCCGCCTGGCTCTTGCTCTCCTCATTTTCCTACTCCCACCTCTCTTTTGCAGCCACCTCGTGTTTCAGTGCCTGAGTTCCCCACAGCTCTGCTTCCCAGTTTTGCCTTGCAGAGGATGCTGTCACCTCCCACACCATGGCACAGGTGGAGGGCAGGCAGTGGAACCACCGTGGCCTTCTCTGTCGGGACCCTACCTCCACAGCCCCTGACTGCCTCCCCTGCAGGGACCCCCATGGCCTCACCTGCAGGGACCCCCACAGCCCCCATGGCCTCCCCTGCAGGGACCCCCATGGCCTCCCCTGCAGGGACCCCCACAGCCCCCATGGCCTCACCTGCAGGGACCCCCATGGCCTCCCCTGCAGGGACCTCCACAGCCTCCATGGCCTCCCCTGCAGGGACCCCCATAGCCCCCATGGCCTCCCCTGCAGGGACCCCCATGGCCTCCCCTGCAGGGACCTCCACAGCCTCCATGGCCTCCCCTGCAGGGACCCCCATAGCCCCCATGGCCTCCCCTGCAGGGACCCCCATGGCCTCCCCTGCAGGGACCTCCACAGCCTCCATGGCCTCCCCTGCAGGGACCCCCATAGCCCCCATGGCCTCCCCTGCAGGGACCCCCATGGCCTCCCCTGCAGGGACCTCCACAGCCTCCATGGCCTCCCCTGCAGGGACCCCCATAGCCCCCATGGCCTCCCCTGCAGGGACCCCCATGGCCTCCCCTGCAGGGACCTCCACAGCCTCCATGGCCTCCCCTGCAGGGACCCCCATAGCCCCCATGGCCTCCCCTGCAGGGACCCCCATGGCCTCCCCTGCAGGGACCTCCACAGCCTCCATGGCCTCCCCTGCAGGGACCCCCATAGCCCCCATGGCCTCCCCTGCAGGGACCCCCATGGCCTCCCCTGCAGGGACTTCCACAGCCTCCATGGCCTCCCCTACAGGGACTTCCACAGCCTCCATGGCCTCCCCTGCAGGGACCCCCATGGCCTGCCCTGCAGGGACTTCCACAGCCTCCATGGCCTCCCCTGCAGGGACTTCCACAGCCTCCATGGCCTCCCCTGCAGGGACCCCCATGGCCTGCCCTGCAGGGACCCCCGCAGCCCCCATGGCCTGCCCTGCAGGGACTCCCATGGCCTCCCCTGCAAGGACCTCCACAGCCCCCATGGCCTCCCCTGCAGGGACCCCCGCAGCCCCCATCCCTCTCCCCACAGGAGCCCCCAGCCCCACTCACGCCGCGGTTGCCTCTCTGCAGGCCACTGCTGGGCAGCGCTGCCAGGGTCCTGTAGTCGAGGCGCAGGGGCTCACTGGGGACGTTCTGGAGAGGGGAAGAAAAACACAAACACCAGGAACAGGTCAGGCCCAAAGCCAACTAAATCAAATGAGAAAGAGCAATAAAAAGGGAACCACCCCAGTAATAATCAAGGCCTTATCTCCAAACTCGTCAGAGTTCCCAATGCCTGGAAAAAGCTGGAAGTGTTCAAAACACAACCATGTGAACTCATGGTGGGAGCCAGGCTTGAGAAACCCTGCAGAGAATGTCACTGTGGACCCCTGGTCACCCACTACTGCTCAGATCCCTCCACTCCTCCTGCCCCCATGTCCACTTCCCTATGGAGGAGAGAACGAGCCATACCAACAGCATCCACAACGACTGAATCTGGACACGTTTAGGAATGCAGGTCTGCAATTCCTCTACAGTTTCCTTCTCTAACCTTAACTCACACTCACTGTACAACTTAGTTCAATTTTCCTGCCTGTGTGTTGCCTTTCTAAGCCTAAACAGAAGCCCAGGTTTCTAACCCAGCCCATTTTCCTCAATCCCTTACACATCTCTTCAGTTCTGATCTCTTATGCCCAAAGCCATATCCTTTGAGGGGAGGGTGTAGAGAACACAAGCTTTGGGGAACAAACTCTTTTGGGGACTTCTCCAGCCTTCCAGTGTAGCTGCAGCCCTTTCCTGGGACTCTCCAGCCCTTCCCCTGTGCTGCTCACCTCCGCTTCCTCCTCAAGCTGCTGCGTGGCTGCCTCCCGCTCCCTACGCATCCGCTCCTTCCATGGGACAGGACAGAGCCAGAGCAGAGAGAAAGAGAGAGGCAGAGAGGTCACACATGCTGGGCAGGAACTGCTGAGGGGACAGAGGTATGGTGCCAGCACCAGGAGAGGGGGAGCAGAACCCCAGCATGAACGCTGGGACTGGGAAAGGGGGAGCTGGAATTCAGCACTTGCACTGTTATTGCCAGCAGAACACAGGGGCAGAACAAGACCATCTGGGGCCACAGGTGAGAGGGGAGAGCAGGTGTCCCCACAATCCTCAGCAGGGACAGTCCTGGGGAAAGCAAGGAGAGCTGCAGTGCCCCCCAGCATAAGCCACACCAGCACCAAGGGAGGGGAGGAGTTTGCACTCGATGGAGCACACACAGGACAGGCTGGAAGGGAATGGAAAACCAAACCTATGGAGCACAGGCCTTGCTGGCTTATAGCATCACACAGAGAATGATGCAAGTACATACAAAAGGACAGAATGGTCTTGGCACAAGGTCAGCTTGGCACCAGTTGTCAGCCCAAGGTCACTCAGCACTGCAGGGACTTTAGAGAGTGACCAGTGACTAATCCCAAAAGCCCCAGCCACGGGCTCACTCCCAAGAGGAAGGGAACAGCGTGGGACTTGTCCTAAAGACTGATCTCTGGGCACTGATATTTCTGTGACCTGGCACCTCTGGGCAAAGCCAGGTCTGGGGACGGCACAGCAACATCCTTCCCTTCTCTCATCATGGAACCCTCCCAGCTGCTCTTCCCAAACAGGAACCAGATAGTCCAGAAGTCCTGACACTGGGAGGATGGGAGGTGGAAGGCAGCTGAGAGGGAATCAACTGAAAATTCTACTCAACACCTGGGCCCTGTTCTTTAACAGATTCCATGTGTTACAGATTCCCAGTGTCTCACATCACCCCTTGACCTCCAGGCAAGAAGAAGCAGTCAGCCCAGATGGAGCTGTGGCATGCTCCAAACCCATCCCTGACAACATCTGGGGAGGACCTGGGGTAAGACTAGAAAAATAACTGCAGCCACAGAGCCAGGAGAGAGCACCAGGAACCAGCCCAAAGAGACTCAGAGTTACTGACACTTCTACTAGAAACTGAATTATCAGAGAACTGGAGGCAAGAGGTGTCAGAGATGAGTGGGGTAGAAAACTTCTACTGTGAGCAGAGCAAAGGTGCAACTCCTCACAGTTACTCAGTTCACAGCCTGCAGTGGGCTGGACACACGTTTGGTCTCTATTGCTCTTGTGCAAGAACAAACATGAAACATTGAAGAGCAAGAAAAATGGTCCAAAAATGGTGATGGAAATTACCAGGGGTCTGGCACTGAGACAGGAACTTCCTTCAGTATTCCAATGGCCACCACGGAGTGCTGGCTCCGTCACTGGGATAAATTTCATCATCAAAACCAGTTTTAGAGACATAATCCCAGATGCAAGGTTTAAAAGGCCCAGCAGAAACATGTCTTTGCTCATGGGCCTCAGGATCCCGGGAGGTCCAAGGAGCCTGGAGCATCCATTGCTGCCTCCTCCTGGCAGGCCAAGAGAGGGGGCACCAAAATATATCAGCATTTTTTAAAATGGGATAAGGCCAAGGCTACTTCACCAATCATACATATAGTTTTTTTGGGGTTTTTTTTTTTGACCCAAGTATTTTTAAGTAATCTCAGTATAAATTTTGTCAAAGTCTTTCTCTGCCTGAGCCTGGACAAATGCCACCTGCTCAGCCTGAGCAGCACAGTTTGGGGCCACACTTGGTATACTCACAAGTGTTAGGAATGCTAATACTGACCCACAGTACCTGAAGTCCCCTGGAATGTATTTAAATCCATATGCTGCCAACATTGAAACTGGCAGGAATACCCTTTGCTCCAACAGAAATAGAATGACATCAGGTTTGCTGAAACCACATCAAACCACTCCGAGTTCCTTCCCAGGCAAAGAATGAGGCAGTTTACAGGAAAAACCTAAATCTGAACTGAATTGCCTCTGCTCTGGGCTGAACCAAGAGAACTGCTGAGGTCACTCCTACCCAATTTATTCAGGATGGTTTGGGTGGGAAAAGACCTTTCAGGGTCATCTGGTCCCAGCCCTGCAGTGAGGGACATCTCCACCTGGGTCAGGCTGAAGATGGTTCTGTAAGGTCATTGGACTTCCAGAGCTGCCAACCTCACCCAGCTCTTGTGGGGCAGCAAATGTGAACAAGCTCAGAAACTGCAGCTGCAGAGAAAACCCAGAGAAACTTCAGGTGTATCTGAACTGGAAACCTGATCAAACACCTGAAAAATGTACACACTTATCTGGCAGGAGAGCAGATTCCCCACGGAAGAATTCAGATTTCCCTCTTCTTCAAACAGCTCTGACTGGATAAATTACTGTTTTAAGTGGAATGACTGGAAACTCTTAAGTCCTCGAGGGGCTTGAGTCTGCTGATCTATTTCTGTGAAATTCTTTCAGCAAGGCTGAACCAGTGGGCAGAGACACAAAACTCTCACAACAAAGCAGAGAAATGACCACAAGGCTGTGACTGATAAACAGCACCACTTTTCCATTCAGGGCAGCTCGGAGCTGTGTGTTCTCATCTTTGCTCACAAAAGCTCTGTCAGTCACAGGGTTCTGGACAGACAAAACTGATTCAATTTAGGACTTCCAAGCCCACTGGCCATTTTTCTTGATGCTGCAGCTTGGCCAGGAGGTACTGGCAGGAAACAAGGGTGGTCTTTGTGAATACCACAGGAGCATCACCAGAGAGGTGCACAGGGAGCTACAGCAAAGCCGAAGAGCAGCTGGGGCAACAGAGCAGTGGACTACAGAGAGGGAATGCCCAGAGCTCTGCCCCATGGCACTGGCAAAGGGGCAGAGATCCAGAACTGCCATGGCACTACAATGAAGCAGAGATAACCTGTGACACCTTCCCTGGGACTCACAGGCTCGGCAGAGCCACTGCCACAAACAGGTTCCACTACACAAATAATCTCTCACCACTTTCTCCATTTCTTCTCTCTCCCACTGAGTGGCTTCTCTCACCATTTCCATCTCCTAGGAGAGAGCAGAGTTAGAGCCACCTCACCCAGTGCTCTCCTCTCCACACCTGCAGCATCTAGAACCTCACGAAGGTCTCACAGGCCCATCCTAGCATGTTCCTGATCCAAGTGCTGGGTCCTGCTCATCCCATGCCATGTCCACTGCAGGCTGCATGCACCAAGGGAGACACTAGAGATTTCCAGAAGCTGCTTCCAGGCTGTACCATGCTCCCAGTCCAGGCACAGCACCCACCTTCTGCAGGATCTCCAGCTCCTCGGGGCTCAGATCCCGGTCGATGGAGGAGATGCTCTCCAGGCTGTTCTTGCGCCCGATGCCAGCAGCAAAAGGGTTTGCAATGATTCCTGGGGACATCTGCAAAGCAAGAGGCAAATCACACCTGGAGGAAGCCCACAGAGTGCCATTCCAAAACCTCCCTATTCCAGGCTCCAAGATACTGAGTACCAGGACCATCCCAAGCAAGTCAGAACCAGAACTCTTTCAACAACGTGAAACCTTATTCCATAGAATCCCAGACTGGTCTGGGCTGGAAGGAACCTTAAGAGCATCGAGCTCCACCCCTGCCATTTCAGCTGATAATTGTTCAAGGAACCTGAGGTCTAAGTAAGCTGAATTTAAATTGATCCAGGTGCAAGAAGGGGGTAAGGTGAGCAGAGATTGGGTTCACGTTCAGTGGGAGAATACAAAAGCTGACTAGCTAAGCCTTGGAAACAGAAATCTGAAAGGGCACAGGATTGCTCCAGGGAAGTTTCACCCTGTGGGGAAAGATGAACACCAATAAAGAGCCAGACCATTTACTGTAAATGTAACACTGGCCAAGAAAAAATGGGCATAAATAACCTAGTGAAAATGAGCTTGAAAATTTATTTTTTCAGTGCATGCTATCTGGAACCAGCAGAAGAAAGACAGCCCTGAGGGACCACTGCTTTTCTGGACTGGAGACCCCTTCCAGTTCATATCATACATCAGACTTTGAAATCCGGGACCTCAAAAAACCAAAAAAATCTACAGCCAAAGGTTGGGAAAATGCAGCATTCTGTGAAGAAAGAGGTGGGATCCACGTGGTGGGATCCTGGTCACTCCAAGGACCCCCAGACTGCAGTGCTCACCTCGATGGCAGCCGCAGCCTTGGGGTCAAAGCCGTCGCACACCAAGACGAGCAGCGCGTCGCCCACGCCGCGGAGGATCTGCACAGCCTCCGTGTGCGTCATCCCCAGCAGGCTCTGGTGATTCACCTCCAGGATCCTCATCCCCACCTTGAGGCGGCCGTCCCGGGCTGCAGCCCCCGAGGAGCTCACCTGGAACACAGCAGGCACTCACTGCAGCGGGCTGGGGGCGAGGGAGGGGAAGGAGCGGAAAGCACACGCAGGGAACGGGGACGGCAGCCCCAGCTGCGAGGCAGGACAGGACCTCCCCCCTGGAAGTGCCATGGAGAGGGCAGAAAAGGAAGAACACACACAGGCTGGTGGAGGGAACGGGTGTGGAAGAATCTTTTATGTGAGATAAAAGAATGTGAATTTGAAATGTGCTGTCCCAAGGAAAGAAGCAGGTGAAAAGGAAAAGCTCTCACATCATGATTCATCTCACAGAAAGAGAAATCATTCTGTGGTGGGGGAGGACACAATGGAAACGCAAATGAAGACAAACTAAGGAGGAAGGAGGCAGGGATCAGAGAAGCAAAGAGGAAGAAGAGGAAAAGCACCACTTTGTCTCTTGGTTACCAGGAATACACAGGGAAAATCAGAGGCAGGAAAATCCCTCTGGGTAGGACAGATAAGAGAGGTTGAGGGGAAGAGCAGGGAGAGGAGGGAGGTTTTGGTTCTCTGTGGGCTACAACAACCAGTACTGGGGAAAAAAGGGAGGGGAGATGGGGTAAACTATCTCTGTGCCATGGCTAAACCATGAACCTTCCAACCCCCAAATGCTGTAATGCTGCAGGAGAGAAAACCAGACCCAATTACTACAAGTAACTATCAATTGGCATAATCCCAGGTTTTCTTTTCCTGCTGTTACAAATGTCCCAGGTGAACATGCAACTGCCACTGAAAGAGGGAATTTGTTCTTTTAACTTTAGAACTCAGATAAAACAGTTACAGCCACATAATAGCAAATGCTGGGTGTTTCCTTGCCTTGACAGCAACCAATTATCAATTATCAGGGCTGACTGGCAACTGTGGCCTGTCTTCAGCCACAAGGATAACTCACGCCAGTTTCCACCCCAAAAAAACAGCTAAAGAGGGAACCAGTGACACTAAGGTGAACACCCAGAGTCCTCTTTGTCAGCAGCAAGACCAAAATGACACCACTTATTGCTGTGCTCCACTGCCAGCAAAGAAGAAGCAATAAAAATCTTTTGGAAAGGGTTGGGAGGAGCATAAACTGATAAGCATAAGTTGAACAAGAAAACATGTTATTTCTGGGGGAAAAGTCGTATGAGAAGTACACGTGACACAAAGAGTCACTTAGAAAAGGAAGAAAGTTACACACAGGGTGCATGGCACAGGAGAAAAGGTTAGGAATTCTTCCATGGAAGGAGGAAAGAGCTTGCATTTCTAAGTGGGCAGGAAGCCACAGGCACACGGGGACTAACAGCAATGTATGTAAAAGGAAAGATGTGTGGGTTTGCATTATAGAAAAAAACACAAGAGAAGAAACACAAAGCAAAATAAAGGCAAACAGGAAATAAAAGAAGAAATTGTGTAGCTGTTGTAGAGGAGGAAATATGAAAGGATTTGTCTCCTTTGCTGGAGGCAGACTCTCCAGAACTGATGCACCAGTGAACACTGAGAGCCAATTCCAACAGGTCCCCAGGGATCACCCTTCTCCTGGCAGTGCTTGCCCAGCACCGACCTGCAGAGTCACTGCTCGGGTACCTTGGAGATGAAGATGCCTTCATCAGTGGGATCAAACGGATTGCCAGCATGGCCCTTGGCTCCACCCCGGATGCTGATGCCCAGCTTCTCTCCTGGAGCCTTTTCAATGCATATTTCCTGGAAACACAGAAAAGTCTCCTTGTTTCTCGGCCAAGTTCAGCTGAGGAAACTCTCCTCTGAGTGACCACAATTCTAAATGCCCTGAAAAGGGCCTGAATTAGCCCTGTCCCTCATTTGGCAGTTTATTCCTGTTGCTGAGGACCTGCCCTTTTCTGTTCCCTGCTCACATCTGATATCTCGTCATTCTCTGGTGACAGAGTCACCACGGCCACAGAAAGGGATCCTCACCACTCCCCAGCTGGAGATGCACTTACAAGAGACCGGATTCTGCCAAAGGAGAAGGAAATTCCAACCAGAGTCTGGTTGTATCCTAGTCCCAGACCTCCAGCCCGGTAAGACACTGCCTCCAGAAGCAACCCTGTGTGATTCCTCCCCGGCCCTCTCACTCAGAACCCACCTGCATCCCGGGTGGAGGGGGGTCTCTCCGGACCACCATGGTGAGCTCCTGAGCGTTGGAGAGCAGTGCATTCACGGCCTCCTGGTGCGTGGCGTGGCGCAGGTCGATGCCGTTCACCTCCAGAATCCTGTCCCCCACGCGGAGCCCGCTGCGCGACGCCAGCCCCCGGGGAATAACCTGCAGAGAACCATTAGCACAGCTCGAGAAGGGAAGCCCATCTCTCCTTGGAGATGGGATTGTGTCCCTGGGCATCCTCCAACACCCTGCAGGCCTGCTCTGACTCCTCTCTCTGCAGACAAAGTTCCCTAAGACGTGACACATCTGGGAACACTGGTGCAGAATGAAGTGGGATGTGCTTTCAAGTGCTATTCCCTATGTTATTCTCATATTCCCAATTTAACCTGAGCCAGTCCTGTGCTGGATTTGCCATTATTTTGTCCATGATGGTAAGCAGGACTGACAGCACCAGTACTACTCCAGTCCTCACCCAGTGCTCTACAGAGACTCCTGAGAGCTATAGAGGGACTAAACCTATAACCAAACTGTGTTCCTGGTGAAACAAAGGAGTCAGCAAGGAAAGGGTGAAGTCTCTGAGCACATGGGTGCACAAGCAGGCATGGTGGGAAAATTTTAGTTAGGCTTTGAGAAGAGCAAATTCTGCCTCATTGACCTGCTGATGCACTGCAAGAGAAACCACCGGCACACGAAGGAAGAGATCTGGCAGGCATCACTCCTAGAATTCCCAACAGCCCTTAGCAAGGTCTGAACCCAGCCATAGGTGTCAGGAGAGTCAGATTCAGCATCTCCAAGTGACAAGAAAAATCAGGAAGTAGAAAGGGTTCAGCAGGGATGTCCTCTCCAGCATCCCTATTCCAAGGAGTGTGGATGTGCAGGACTGTGAGGGAATGGCTGCAGCCACTGGCCAGCCTCTGAGCTGTCCCTAAATGGCAAATGATGTCACCACTGGAATGGGAATGTGGGATCAAAGGACACCAGCCTGAGTGCAGCAGAGCAGCTCTGGGTGTCCCAGCAGTCACACACTCACGCCACCAGCCCTGTCCCAGTAATGACTGGCTTTCTGCAATGCCAGCATCTTCCCAGGACTCATTAAAGCCATCACGAACTCAGCAATTTCAAAAGCTAACTGGGATCCCTCCAAAGGGTTCAGCATGGATTATATCTGTTTTTTTACGTGCCCTCAGATGGCTCCAGCAGCAGCAGCACATTCAGTACAACCCTTCACAGATCCCTCTCCTCTCTCCATGTTTCACAAATCCATCCTGTGCGTCTGGACTCCCACCAAAATCCTTCACCTTAATCCCAATAATCCAACAGCTCAGGAACACTCAGGGCAGCTCTCCTGAGACTCTACCTTGGAGATGAAGACCCCCGGCTCATGAATCCCAAAGGGATGACTGGAATGGTCACTGCCTCCAACGATGCTGAGGCCCAGGGGACCACCTGCTTTCACCAGGTGAATTTCCTTAAGGGAACAAGAAGCAGTGTCAAAGGGAATGAAGGATATCACACACAGACCACAAACACTGACAAACATGGAGTCAGGGGTGTTTTGCATGGGTAAGCACAAGGTGAACACTCAGGGGACAAGGGGGTTCCCCATGTGGGACCCAGCAACCCAGAGAAGAGCTAGAATGGGGCTCCAGAGAGCTGGAGAGGGATTTTGGACAAGGGCCTGGAGCGACAACACAAGGGGGAATGGGTTCCTCCTGAAAGCGGGGAGGGCTGGATGAGAGATACTGGGAAGAAATCCTGCCCTGTGAGGGTGGAGAGGCTCTGGCACAGGTTGCCCAGAGAAGCTGTGGCTACTTCATCCCTTTTTCAAGGCCAGGTTGGACAGTGCTTGGAGCAAGCTGGGACAGGGGAAGGTGTCCCCACACACAGCAGGTGGTGGGTCTGGATGGGCTTTCAGGTCCCTTCCAACCCGAGCCTTTCTACGATGACTTCTCCAGGCCCCAATAACCCGGTCCCCGTCACAAAACCAATCCTTCCAACGAAACCCAGCCCCAAAGCCAAGCTCACCTCGATGGGGTACTGATCCTCCAGCCCTTTGGAGAGGAGGTTCCTCTGCGGCGCCGGCGTCTCCTCGGGCGGGCTGTCCCCGGGGCCGGGGGGCGGCGGGGGGGAGTGCATGCGCACGCGGGGCGCGCCGGGCGAGGCTCCCTCGCCGCGCTGCTCCGCGCCCTCTCGCTCTACCAGCAGCACGATGGTGGGGGAGGCCGCGGTAAGCAGCGCTACGGCCTGATCATGCCTGGCTTCTGTCATGTCTACCCCATTGATCTAGAACAACCCGCAAACTCGGCGTCAGACAGCCCCCGGCGCTCGGCCCCTGAGGAGCCCTGTCCTGCTGGCACGTGGCCTCGCTCAAAGGACCCACCCCAAAGCACCTCGGAACTCTCCCAGCTCCCTCCGACCTGGCAAAGGGACACAGGCACCTGCTCATTCCCACCTGATCCCAATCCCCTTTCTAGACCAGCTTTCCTGCCCCTTTCCCACCTTCCCTGCACACCTGGTGCCCTGCAGCACCACTGACATGGTGCTCCAGGGGACCATGCAGGCCAGGGGTGATGTCTCCACACGGGAGAAGCAAAACCAGTGATTGCCAGCAGCAATGCCACAACACAAGCATGTGCTGAAGCACCTGCTGCCTTGTCACTGAGCCACCTGCCCTTATTTGTCACCCCAAGCCCAGACACAGACACTGAAGGCACGATTTGATGGGTGGCAGGACCTGTCACTGGTCACTGGGCCGCTGGCTGTGCACGCTGGGCAAGGTCATGGTAGCCTGGGGAAGATGACAGCTCTAAGGCATGAAAAGTGACCCCAGGTACAGAGAGATCTGAAAGAACAGAGAGCCTTTCCTACAAAATTAAGATTTAAAACAGCCTTCCTAGAAACTCAAAGGACCAGAAGGGACATGACTGTTCTCCATGGATGTACAAGGGGCCAGAAACCTGAGGAGAGCCAAGCTGAGAGAACACAGCCAAAACAACAAAACTTGTCAGGAAAGAGTTGAAGCTGAAAATTAAAAGGTTTCTAGTCATTAGGTTCTGGAAAAGCTTTCCAAAACAAACAGTGAGGACATGAAAACAGCAGCTGCCAAGATGGGGTTTGCTCAGCTCACGAAATAACGTGACAGTAACAGCCACAGCAAATGGGCTTTGTAGCCCAACTCCCTGCTGCCTGATTCCCAGAAATATTATTGTTACTCCCCAGCTCCTTCCCAGAGAGCAGTTTCTGGGCTAAGCTGACACACACTGCCTGCCAGGACTGTGTCCAGACCCTCTGTGACACTCCCAGCACTTACCCACCTCCCTGCCCCGTCCCACCCACAGCTGCAGGTACTGCTCTCCTTAGGACAGGGAAGGAGAGGCACAAGTGGCCCTGCACTGTCCTGGGAACTCCACAGTGTCACCTCTGCTGAGAGGACTGTCACCAAAGGGACACCTCTGGCACGAACCAGGGTGATGTCAAGGCAGTGCCCGCAGGAAGAGGAAGGATGGAAGGGACCTGGGAAATGGCTGCTGAGCACAGGAGACTGGGCATCAAGCAGGAAAGGTAATCAATGAACCACACAGGTGCACAGCCCTTAATGGAATGCAGGGAACAGACACAGGGCTCAGACACTCCAGGATGGATCCTTCATGCCATCACCAAAAGGAATCACCCACAGGAATCACCCACAGGAATCACCCACATCAGAGAAGTGCGACCAAGCTTGGCAACCAATTCACAGAAGAAAAGGAGATTGTAAGGGGTTGTCTCAGCACATCTCTTGTAGGAAAGGGCAAAGTGGCTGCAGGAAGCTTGAAGGAAGTGTTGTGGGAATATGCAGCACTTATGGGATGTTTGACAGAACAGAAAGAGGACTGGAGGTGAGGAACAAGCACGGGGAAATACAGAGGGTGGAGAACAGGAGGCTGCTGGTCAGTGCTGGTCTGGCCAAGCCCTGGGCCTGAGTCCACATCTGCTCTGCCTTCTCCCCACATTCTGTATTTACTGTGCCAGTTCACTCTGTTTTAGGTGTGTGTGTGAGAGTTACTGGTAAAATTCAAGCTGGACTAGCCAGCAAGCAAGAATCCAAAATGTGGGGAGACTCAAGAGGTGGTGCAGCAGCTGGATGAAAGGCTTGGGGTCTGACCAAAGAGCCTCCAAGACCTCTGCAGCTCGGGGCAGAGGCTGGAGACCTCAGACATGAGCATTTACTGGAGTGAGGGAGTGGTGTGCACGTTCCCCCAGCAAACTGAACCCCGATGCTCCCCGGAGGGCAGGAGCAGGGAGAAGCTGTCCCTCCTGCCCTGGGAGGACACTTGTGCTCAGGTGTGCACCTGTAAAGGTACTGCCCCCTTCCTGCCCCTGTGCTCTGGGACCAGCTGTGTCTGCAGCATGTTCCAGGTTTGCAGTCTGCCCTTATCCCTGCTGGTGGCTGCACCTGGGAGCAGGGACAGCAGCAGCCACACGTCCAGGGGACTGGGAAGGGAGGATTCCTTGGGTCCTCTGATGGTTAACAAAGGCAACATGCAGGACAGACTTGGCTCTTTGGTTCTATCACCAGATCAAGGCCAAACATACTCACTGAGTGGGAACAAGATGATCTCTAAGGTCCCTTCCAACCTAAGCCTTGCTCTGCCTCCAGGACACCACGATGACACTGCACACACAGACCTGCTGCAGCATGACCTACTCTTGTTTCCCCTCTGCTATTTCCCTGCCCCAACAGGATGAGAGTGGTCAGACCAGAAGGGCACAGCGGTGCCTCCCTGGAGCAGGGACTCCTGGAGTCAGAGGTGTATCACATCTAACAGCCCTTGGTGAACTGCATCCAGTAATTCTCCACTACCTGGCAATCCTGGTGGCTCCCCAGCTTTTGGGCAGCTAATTTTCCATGGCCTTTATCTAGCTAGAGAGCAAGGCCAGCCATGCAGCATGGCTCTCCTTTCCCTTTCCCTGCTCCACATGCGGGTCTGTGTTCCAGGGAATTATATTATCTCTAAAGGGTCATGCTGCCTCATTAGGACTTCATGTGTCACCTACCACTATCCTAAATCTCTCCGGAATCAGTTTTCTTCCCAGTCCCATCCCAAAAAAATCAGCTGCCCTTAGCAACTGCTCCCAATCCTGCACCCTCCCTGCTAGATTCCCATCCCACAACTCCAACCCTCCAGCACTCCCCCCAGCAGGTCCTTGCCCAGTGTCTTCCCCATCAAAATGACTCCCAAGAGACACAGGAATACAGGGAAGCTGAGGAGTGAGTGACAGTCACTGGGGAGTGTTGGGGGATGTTAAGTCAGAGGGGACACCTAGGCTGGGCTCTTCAATCCATGTGCTCGAAGCTCCCTTAAGAAAGTCGAAGGAGCAATCCCAGTTCTTCTCCTGAGGAGAAGTCCAGGAAGATACAGAGCACAGGGGAAGAGCAGGGAGCTGTGCTGTATTCATTTTCTTAAGAAAACAAGAATTCTTTGGCAAAGTGAGAGCTGAGCATGACCAGGAGACCACAGCTTTGGAAACAGGCCCTGCCTGTGGGACCCACGAGCCCTGTACCCAGCCAGGGTCCTCCCCTTCCCCATGCAGGTAGAGGCAACCTGCACCCACGTCCCAGAAATCATGGCATTTTGGAAGCTTTCCAATAAAAACTGCTGCTTCAAGAGAGCATGGAAAGCAGGCTTGGAAGTTATGGGAGTAGTCCTGGGGAGTGTTCTCCTGAAAGGTGACTCAGAGGTGAGCACAGGATCTGAGCTTCAGCTGGTGCTCAGCACCAAACCTGTAGGGCCACACATGCCTCAGCACAGGTAGGGAAGGGGACTCGGCTGGGGCTGTCAGGACTCACAACAGCAATGCCTCAGCCACATCAAAACCCAGCAGAGGCCCAAACTCTGTAAGCCCTGAGCTCACACATCCCATAAGGAATCCATTGCAAGCTATTACTAGGGAATTAGATCTGCTTTTCCTATGAAGCTGCCCATGGATATAAATAGAGCTGCTGAAGTGGGGTGGAGACAGGTTTGACTTTTGAATCTGTTCTGAGATTTTGTTTCTCCATTTTGCCACAGGTCAAGCAAACCAACCCCAAATGATGGGCCTCAGTTCTGCCTCTGTACCATGGAGCATCAAAACATGAGCAAATCCAAAATAATTCCGTCTGTGTGGCATTAATCAGGGTCAGGGCTTGATTTTGGGGAGTGGGGAGCACTAGAAGGGAGGGAAAGATGCTATGCCTGTTCAAGCTTCCTGCCAAGACACCAGTGTCAGACCTGGGCCTGAGCTCCACTAAACTGTTGTGCCTGAGCAGATACAACACAGCCCCAGCCCAGGGATAGAGCAGACAGAAGCCAGCACTGACGAGGCTGTATCAGTGTTTACTCACGCCAGCGCTGTGGTAACACGTGCTCTTACCACAGCTGCTGGGCCAGAAACCCACCACCAGCAGCAGCAGGATGTCGGAGGGTTCCCTCAGAGGCAGCATGCGAGCACAGGAAGAGGACTGGGAGGCTCAGAGAGGCTCCCCCAGGAGGGGAGCGAGGACCAGTAGGCAGAGACACGAGGTTAGAGCAGGGAGAGCCGCACGGACAGGACGGGAGACTGGGGCCAGAGTTCCAAGTGAAGCACTTAGGTACCCCTGCCCTGCCCACAGCACCCTCGGGCAGCTCCTTCTGCTCCAGCCCACGCTGACCCTGCTGTGGGCCCCACTGTGCCCCAAGGGCTGCCCCTCTCCCCCCCTGCCCAGGCTCCAGAGGGACACCAGGCTGGGGCAGTGCTGCCATGTCCCCTCTCTCCATGCCATTCCTGGGGAAAGCACTGGGGGAAAGGGGAGCTATAACTGCACCCACCATCAGACAGGGCAGAACCACCCAAATTAAATCTCTCCCAGAAGGCTCAGGAGCTGAGAAAAGGGCCCCCAAAACCCAGCTCCAGTAAGAGAGAAGCAGCCCCTGCAGGAGGCAGGGCACGGAGCCGAGCCAGCCCCGTCCCTGCGCACACACTCACCGAGATGACTCTGTCTCCGACGTGCAGGATCCCATCCCGGTGGGCTGCACCACCCTCTGCGATCCGGGAGATGAAGATCCCCTGGAGCACAGTCAGGAAGGTCAGAGCAGCCTGGGCTTTCCCTCACCTGTGCCTGGCTCTCCAGAGCCCAGGCAGGTCTCACTACTCTCCCCTCCACCAGACCCTTCCCTGCCCTGATGCTTCTCCTTTATTCCCCACTCCACACAAACCCTCTGCTCCCAGAGCCCCTGGCAGCAAAGCCTTCCCATGGCCCAGAGCCTGGAATCTGTGCCAAGAGGGCAGCAGTAGGATTAGATGTCACTGGCAGGGATTGGGAGCCCCAGCCCCCTCCTTCTATAAAAAAGAGGGAGAGGAACTCTGGAGGAGGACCTGGATGGACAGCACAAGGGGGAATGGTTTCCCACTGCCAGAGGGCAGGGATGGATGGTGTATTGGGAAAGAATTGTTCCCTGTGAGGGTGGGGAGGCCCTGGCACAGGGTGCCCAGAGAAGCTGTGGCTGCCCCATCCCTGGAAGTGTTCAAGGCCAAGCTGGACTGGGCTTGGAGCAGCCTGGGACAGTGGAAGGTGTCCCTGGCAATGACAAGGGGATGGAGCAGGTGGAGTTTAAGGTCCCTTCAGACCCAAACCATACTGGGATTCCATGATTCCTTAACAACACCTGGTTCTCAGAGACCACCTGACCCACCAGCCCAGGGCCAGGCCGCACTGCTGCAGGCCCAGGGGTGAGGAGGATTCGAGGATCCCACGGGACTGACCGTGTCCCCAGCCCGGTAAGGAGTGGAGCCCTTGCCCCCAGCAATGCTGAAGCCGAGGCCCTTCTCGTTGCGCATGAGGCAGGTGGAGAATCTCTCGGTGGCGGGGGCTCCCTCGGCACGCTCGGGGAAGCGCAGCCCCCCACGCCGCTCCCGGGGGCTGTAGTCGTCCTCGGGGCGCAGTGGAGTGACGGTGATGGCGTTCTCCGGCTCCACCATCCGCTCCCGCAGCACCGTCATGGAGACGGAGCTTCCCGAGCCCCGCAGCGCTTCCACGGCCACGTGGTGCTCGGCACAGTGCAGGGACACGCCGTTCACCTGGGCAAGGATGGCAGAGACAGCCCTCACACACAGCCCTCACCCCGGCACGGAGCAGCGACAGCCCTCACACACAGAGCAGAGACAGCCCTCACACACAGCCCTCACCTGGGCACAGAGCAGAGACAGCCCTCACACACAGCCCTCACCTCACACACAGAGCAGA
>VZTN01000037.1:4439-23406 GCA_013400515.1 Erpornis zantholeuca
GTGTCTTATTAGTTTGATAATACGTGGATAGGCTTTAAATGAAAACCCTCTTTCCCTGCCATCATATTATAGAGTTCATGTTCACTGTACTGGTTACATATCTTTTAAAGTCATCAGTTTTCCAGATAACTACTTTTTCCCTGTAAAAGAAAGCTAAATTCTCAAATTTAGGTGTCCTAATGAAGCCTGCAGAGCACTAGAAATGAGTGAACTAAGCAACCAAGATCCCAAAATTTCATGCCAATTTAAATAGCACTCTGGATAAATGCTTACATTTATTTTCCCTGGGGCTCTGAACTCAATTTTGGCTCAATGATGCTTACCAGCAAAATGAACTTTGCCTGACATTATAGCTTTGTGAAGTAGAAAACTGTCCCATGTGGAAAACCAGCACAACTACAATTTGTGGTGTTTGCTGGCTTAGATAACGTAGCTACTTCCTGGGGATTTCTCTTCTTAAATGTGCTTGAACGTGCAGGATTAGAAATCTCATCCTTCCCTGAAACAATCCTTACCATCTTAACTGCAAGACAATGGCGTACTCTCTATTCAAGAAAATGCAAAGGAAATGTTCCTCATTTTTACTACAACTAATTGTTCTGTTTCCAGACCCTTATCAGCATAGAACCCTGTCATAATCATGGAGACTTTGGCTCTGTGTACATAATGCTCAAACACCTTGGGTATATTTAAGAGGCCAACAGAGGACATGAATCCTAGGTCAGCTGTACTGAATGCAGACCTCTCCCCAATGATAAATGACCCAGTTCAGCCTGGAGAAGAGAAGGCTTCAGGGAGACCTTAGAGCAACCTTCCAGTATCTGAAGGATCTTACAAGGCTAAAGAGGGATTTTCCACAATGGACTGTAGTGATAGGACAAGGGGGAATGGCCTCAAACTGAAGGAGGATATGTTTAGATTAGGTATTGGGAAAAAATCCTTATTTTAAGTGTCGTGAGGCACTGGAACAGGTTGCCCAGAGAAGTAGTGGAGTCCCCATCCCTGGAGGGTTTCAAGGCCAGGCTGGATGGAGCTTTGCATAATTTGGTCTAGTGAAATGTTGCCTTCCTATGGCAGGATGGTTGAACTGGGGGATCTGTAAGGTCACTTCCAACCTAAATCGTTCTATGATTCTACACATCTTAAAGCATATCTCCTTGTTTACTTCCCAAAAGGTTGGTAAAATAAATACATTCCTGTAATAGCTGAAGGATAGAAAAGATGGACAGGGAATTAAGGATAAAAGTCCACTAATTACAATATTCAGAGATTTCTAATACTTCTTTTCAAAACTGTGAAAGACATTTATGTAGCAATCATCAAAGATGCAGATGTTTGCATCTCAGTTACTTATTCCCAGACTCTATTACTAGACACTTTAAATTTCACCAAGAAGGCCTATGAAGAGTCATCTCACTATGACGCAGACTAAAGCATACTCAGGTGTTTTGTTCTCAGAAAAAAGTATTCCTCTTCATTTGCAGAAGTCTGTGCTGTAGATCTCAAGTTAGATGGGATGAATCTTGCTCTGCCTGTGATAATGTCTCTCCAAACATTAAAAGGACTGAACTTTTGCAGGTAATAACAGTAATAATCATTTCTGAGATATCAACAGATAACAACGAATACTGAGAGATATCAGCTGATTTCAAGAAACTGTTGTTAATGGTGTGTTTAAAAAAAAGAGAGAAAAAAAGAGGAAAAAAAGAGAGAGATTGATCACTTATCAATATCCCCTCCTTAATCATCACCTTGTCTTTTTTCACGTATTTGGAGGATGTTACTGGCATGGTGCACAAATGGACCTCTGGTAATAACTGGAATCTTCATACCTTTTCAAACTTCAGAAATTTGGTGCTATATCCTTCAGGTGATTGGACATCACCAGTTGATGACAGTCACTGTAGCACAGTGACTTCTGCATCAACCTTTTCAGAATCTTTCTCACGTTGTGAGTGAAGCTGTGTGATAGGACCCTTCCCATAACTGTCATCTCTCTGCTAAAGTCTTCCTATTTCTGTTTTGCTGCCAGAAACTCCCTGCTGAATTGGGTACTTGTGATGCCTTTACCAAAAAGCCGGAAACTCGCCTTTGCAACCTTTAGTTGATCTCACTGAATAAAACGCTAGCTCTAGAAATTTATTCCTGGGAGAAGCCTAAAACGATCACATTGCCATCTATTTTAAACACGGATGGTGGGGGCAGGGCAGCCTGGGGGAAGGATCAGGAATGCAAAAATAAAATATCCTTGGCTTCTTCCACCCCCATTATCATTGGATGATCCCAACACTGTAGCCTTCCGGTGTTGGTCGCGGTTGCACCTGCTCCTGGTTTAGAGCCCAGAGCGATTTCGGTCATGACCATCACGTTTTGCACATCACGGCTGTGGCAGAAAAAACACACAACAAAAAGGACTAAACAGCAAGGCGGTGGAAGGTCACTCACGGTGAAAGCACTGCGTCTGTGAAACACAGCTCCCTCCCAAATGACCTGAGTAACCTTCAGGATATGCTGCAGGACTCATCTGTTTTCTCTGGATGGACGGATGGATGAATGAACGTCATTTCAGTGGAAGAGCTACTGTGGAATGGGAATCTACTGGGATCTGTAATGCTTTTTAGAAACCAATCGATTTTTCAGGACCTCCTTTGTTCTGAGCCTTTCAGATTAAATTTAAATTAAAAATAGCATATAATACAATAAAATTTGACGTGAAAATCTGGAAAATATATGCATTAAGTGATTTTACACTGTAGGAAAGCTTTTCTACTATGAATTTTAGTGACCAAGAATAATCACTTGCTTCTAAAAATCAAGGAAGAGTTTGTCAGGTCATACACCCAAAAGCTAAATTACTAGTCAGTGATAAAACTGTGGATAAAACTCAGCATCTCTTCTTGCTAATCTTCAGTATCTCTTCTGCCTAATACAGCTCAGATCATATCACATTTGAAGCCAATATTTACCAAATTTTCTCTTTAAAAATTCTACACAAAATAGAGTAAAAGAGGCATCTTAGAAGGGGGAAAGAAAAGTCAGGGAGAGAAACATCTTATTTTCTTGTTTATTGCTTCTCTGTACCCTACCAGCTCCTCCCAGTCTGATCACTGCTCCTAGCAGTCTAGGACCACTTCAGTCATCCATGGGAATAATAATAAGATCATAATCATCATCATCTCAGGTGTTTTTGTGAAGTTTAAGAGGAAAATAATCTCTTAAGCAAAAACAGCATCAAGCAAAAGAAATACAGGCAGGTTTTCCTTACTTGTTTACTCCTGGGGGGAATGAGGCAAAATGAGATTGATGTTATTTGCGATTGGAGGGCTTTATAATTTCATGTCTCTGTCCTAGGACTCCTTCCAAGAAATGCATCTCTACAAACTGAACCCTATAAGAATAGATACTTATCCATTTGAAACAGGCTCATTGTATATTTGTATACCTTAAGCAATAGCACAGAAAATAAAAGCATGGGCTTTTGTTTTGTTTTGCTGGGAGAGCACTTAAATCTTTCAGGAAAGGCTGCATTTCAATACTTCAGCAAATGAACAAACGCCAGCCTATCTCCCATCACAGCCAATTCACTAAGAGATCCTAAAGGAACTTATAGATGGACTAAACAGAAAAAGTTCATCATTTCTTGGTTCAGCAGTTCCCTCATGCCAGAAGCAACCAACAGACATCTCATAGTCTCAAAATATACTGCAGTCAGTTTTTTAATTGAGTTCTATAAAAAGAGCTAAGCACTAATCAACACCATATGTTATTCAATTAGCTAGTAATACATATCTATTTCTCAAGCCTGTGCTAACATAATG
Organism: Erpornis zantholeuca; assembly: GCA_013400515.1. Lineage (NCBI taxonomy): Eukaryota > Metazoa > Chordata > Aves > Passeriformes > Timaliidae > Erpornis > Erpornis zantholeuca. The sequence continues at coordinate 8,258 of VZTN01000037.1, forward strand.
GAGCACTTTGGGTGGTTTGGAACTATTTAAAGGCCAAGTAATTAATTTGCAAACATCAGCTTCTAAAATCTGAGAAGCACTACTGTGATGACTTACAAGCCACAAAAACTCCCTCATTTGCTTTTTACTCGATCTGTTTTCAGAAATGGTCCTTGTGAAAACAAAGATTTCTGCATAAAATAGGACCAGCAAAAGGCATAGGGTCACCTGTGTGTGTGGTACCCAGGTCCAGAGGATGCTCTTCCCATGCAGGTGAAGTGAGCAGTTTGTGTTTTGTCACTTCCCTCTCCACCAGCAGTATATTGTGGTACAGACCTTGTACCTGAGGCAGTAATTAACATGACAAATGGTAGAGCTAGCAAAGCTATGTGGGCTCTGCCTACCAAGAAAATTTGTTGTTGTCAAGCAACCTGAATTGCATTATTTTTTCCATATTCTTGATTTCTGCATATGGAAATTGTGCTCACAGCCTCAAAACTCCTGTCAATGGCACTCGGAGTTGACTGAGCTCAAAAAGAAGGGACAGAAACATCCAACTGCAATTCAGGCTGCCACTGCTAGACAAAACCTTGGGTTTAGCAATGTTTCTGAGAAGGTACAGATTTTAAAGGGAAGGGGGAAAATAGAATAGGGAATTAGAACCATGGAATCTTTTAGTGTGATACAGGTCTTTAAGATCATCGAGTCCAACCACTAACCCTGCACTGCCAAGTCCACCACTAAACCATGTCCCCAGGGGTGACATCCACACATCTTTTAAGTATCCCCAGGAATGGCAACTCCATCACTTTCCTGGGCAGCCTGTTGAAGTGCTTGATAACCCTTTTGTTGATGAAATTTTTCTTAATATCCAGTCTAAACCTCTGCTGGCACAACTTGAGGATATCTGCTATCACTTGTTACTTGGGAGAAGAGACCGACCCCCACCTGGCTACACCCTCCTGTCAGGTATCTGCAGAGAGCAATAAGGTCTCCCCTGAGCCTCCTTTAATCCCAGCTGAACACCCCCAGCTCCTTCAGCTGCTCCTCATCAGATTTGTGCTCCAGAACCTTCACCAGCTTCACTGCCATTTTTGGGACTTGCCAGAATTCCATCCAGAATTTGAGGATAGGCAAACAGGCCTAAGGAGCAGAAAGGCATTAATACCTTAAACAGGACACCCCAGGAGCTCAATGTCCCTCTTGTAGTGAGGGCCCCAAAACTGAGCACAGGATTCGAGGTGTTGCCTCACCAGTGCCCAGTACAGGGGGGCAATCACTGCCCTGGTCCTGCTGGCCACACTAGTGCTGATACAAGAACACTATTTTTTATTTCATTGGGAAAAATCACTTTTTTTCATTCTCTCTGTATCAATTCCCATATGTGAAATCAGCCTACAACTTGTCATCCAGATATCCTATAAATGCCATTTTCCACCTTAAATATGTTTAGTTTTCCCAGTACCTAAATATCCAATCAAAACTTTATCTCAGCAGAAAGCAAAAGCATGAACAGCTGTTTGGGCATAACGAGCAACTCATTTTTGCAGACAAGTAAATTCCATATTTAACACTCCAATACAATCACTAACCACCACTGTATCCAAGTAAGCAATTTTTAAAATTAAGTTTCAGTTAGTGTTTGTGACATGTTTGCTGATAGGTTATCTCTTTGGACACAGAGTCACTTTTTTTTTCTTTTGTGATTAGGTATTTCAGAAATAAGTATTTTGGCAATATGCTGATGAAAATACATTTACAAAGTGAAACAGGAAAATAATTAAAAAGGCAAGCCACATGAATAACCTCTGTGGGAGTTCTGTTTTAAAAAATAAACAACCACCACTTTCCCCAAAAAACCCCAAACGTTGCAGAATAAAGAATAATAATTTTCAAAAAGACGGTTCAGCCCCTAAAAACTTTGTTATGCACAAAAAAAATGCAGCCATTAGACATGAAATAAAATAAACTGGCAATAAATGTAGTAACAATGGGGAATAGGAAATAAAAGGCTACAAGCAAAGGATAACTAAAAGTAAGATTTTTTTTTTGTTTCCAGTTCAGGAGAAATGTCAGAAATGTGGGGGTTTTCTTGTTTTTTGTTTTTTAATCTAAGCAATTTTAGAAATTATTATTTCTTGTCATTTGAAAGATAATTTCCAAAGATTTTCAGAGTTTTATGGCTTGAATTTTCACATCTTCTGAAGTCCTAGGAGATAGCAAAGTTTACCACATATAAAAACATCCAAAACCCAATCTCCCCCTCTTTTTTGTTATACTTTTGTTTTAGAGAACTGCTGTGTGGATATTTTTAAACAAAAGACCTTGAAAACACAGGAAACATAGAAGACAAAAAAAAAAAATTTAGTGCTTTATTCAGTTACCCTTTGGAAGATATTTCTAAATCAAACAAAAAGTTTTATTTTGCCTTTCTCTAAACACATTTCTAGAAACACCTCTGTTAAAAAAAAATAAACATTGGAGAATTAGGTCTTATGTTTGAATATTATCATTTATACTTTCACAGCAGGAACCTTTTTTTTTCAGATTATCTGCTCATTACAAAATATTCAGATAGCTCTGGCAGCATTTACAAGTATAGGGTTTGGTTTTTTTTTATTATGTTATTGCTTCATTACACCCACTGGGCCATTAGTGCTGAATTTAATGGAGAACAGATCATTTTCCAAGCAATGCAAACACATCAAGGTGAGAGTCTGTTGTGTTTGGAAAGGTTAGCAGATGTTTTTGCAAGTGATTGTGAAAGTTATTGTCATTTATCTTATTCTTGAACTTTGGACTGCATCTTCTTTAAATACTGCATTCGGCACTGCATTCATGGAAATATGGACATGATTTCTGGTAGTTTACAGCATGTGGGTTTTTTGGGTAGCTTTTACAATTTTAGTTGAGAAGCAGAAACATATTGTGTGGAACTTAAAAAGCATATTCTCTATCACAGCTTAACAGACAATGCCTTTGCTATTGTCTCCAAGGCTGATATAATGTTTCTGCATGTCAACTATACATTCATCTGAACCTCTTCATCAACACTAGGGATCTAAAAATAATGTCTAGAAAATAAGACCATCCTGGACAGATATATCGGTAAAAATATCTGAAAGACAAATTGGTGGACCTGGACCTATTTATGTTTCCTTGGGATGACATAGTGTCCCAGAGCAGCAGCTAAAATCTTTTGTTACAGTCACACAAGGCCAACACAGAGCTTCGCTTCTGCCACTGGGGAATTATTTCAACACAAGGACTATCTGTCTGTGTCACATTTCTAATAACCTTTTCATCACAGTACCCAGATGTAATCCATTTATAGAAACGCTTATACATCAAAAATAAAAATGTGCAAAAGGAATCTAATTACTGAATACAGAAAGTGGGATGATTTATTTTTTATTTGGAATAAATTCAGGTGATTCACTATTAGTGAATGTAAATATATTTTCAAGGCATGATTGCTGTATGTGAGTGTATATGCCAATATGCATCCAGGAAAATGCATCATAAAATACCAGGACCTAAGAGGACGTCCTGGGCAATGAGATATTTATTGCAGTAGCTTTTTCCTTGCATTACTTTCCCATGAGTGTAATTCACTCCTCTGTTGAATTGTGTGGAAAATCAAGGCAGGGCACATTAGGGAGAATTTGCTGATAAGGTACACATATGAAAATAGCTTTTAAGCTAAGTGTAAGAGGAAGGTTTGAAATTATTTCTGTAAGTGTTTCTTGATGCAAGATCTCCGAAATATGTTATATATATATATATGTCCAAATTCCAAATAAGTTCAACGATTAAAGTATGGAAATGCTGGAAAACATGGACAAACTAGAGAGCACAATCCCATACCTCCCCTCCAAAGCAGGAACTGCTGCTTCACTTTGCTTCTAAAAGTCAGCCCCTGTTTGAAATTAGTGACTGCACAGCATAGTCCAGGAGTATCTTCCAAAACTTGAAACCTCTCATAGAGGCCAAGGAGCTCACTGAATAAGTTAATCAATGACGGTGCCTTGAATGCTAAAATACAAAAAAGGTTTCTAAAACAGGAAAGATTTAACCAGTTTTGCAGAAATCTGTATATTTTTTTACATCTTTTCCATGCAAAGTCATCTTGGACTTCCACCTTCAGGATTCCACCACCACATTATTTTTTTCTTAGGCTTTATATAGCATGCACTGCTAATAATTAAAAAGCATCAGTGCTTCCTTCTAAAACATCCTCCGAAGACTGAATGTATTTCTGAAAAAGAACCATGGAAAGCACGGGAATACCACCATGCACACACAGAGAAAGTAAAATAGCTGATGCATTCCAGCTTTCTCTGGGATTTCTCTTGCATTCACTTCTCTGCAGCCAAGTGCTCATAGTGCAGACCCTGAGCTGTCGCTTTAGGGAAGCCTGAGCACTCTGCTCAGCCACTGTGATCTGCAAAAATGACTGCTGCTGAGTGTGTAAGATCTTTCTAGCTCTGCTGGCCATCTGCAATGTCTCTCAACCTGTCAGGTAGACTGAAAATGCTGAAAAGCTCTGAGAAGTCATGCATGGTAGAATTCAAAGCCCTGGAAGACCTATGAAGTTTCTTCTTTCAGGCATGCTGATTCCGAAGAAGCAGCTTAAGAAACTCTATTATACATAGAACAAGTTTATAAAATCCCCAGGATTTGCTCAGCTACTTATTTGTTCAGAATGATGGCTCAACTTTGCACTAAAACATTTGTTGGCAGCAGTCATTTAAGACTGCTGGTAAAATGTATATGAAATTTTCAAGATTAACTCATTTTGAAAAATATGGCAAAAGGTTAGAATACTTGACAAACTGTCCCATATTTCAAGGTTTTTTTCTCAGAATTACCTTCTTCAATTCACCTCATAATCTAAATAAAAGACTGCAGGTCACTGGACATGTACATAACTTTGATTTAAATTAACTTTTTAGAGAAGTTAGAGAAAAGTTAAATACAATGGTAGCAGTCTACTTTAGCTATTGACAGAGTTTTACAACATGGTGCTCTTCCCACTAAAAACCCAGACATCTAACTGGATCAGTTTTCCTGAAACAACAAGATATAGATATAGATATATATATATATATATATATATATACATGCTCCTACACAGATGCAAGGCAGGTTGACAGCCACTGAACTCAGTAGCATTGCATTGGCATAAAACCAGTGCAAGAAAAGCAGAATCAGATCCCCATTCTCCTTTTAACTAAAGGAAATTCACAGTAATTTCAGCATCTCAGCAGTCACCATAATTTCTGCAGCTCTTGCCATGTATTATAGAAACTGTCACTTTTTAAATTTATGGTATCTTTTACAGCTTGCGTTAAAGAACACTTAAAGCACTTTCGGTGTTTTATATACCTCTACTCTAGAATAGAAATGAGATTCCTTTATTAATTTAGACCCAGACTACCAGACTATTCACACTAGCAGTCTCAGAGAATTTTAATGGGATTACCTGCATGAGTAAGAATTTATATGACATAAATCAGAAAAGGGAAACATTTAATGATTAAAAAGTACAAAGATTACAATAGCTAAAACTTTGTTGTTGAGTCACAAAGCTATAATTCATTAAATTAATAGTCAATGTATATGTGACCAATCAGAGAAGTCCTATAAGGTAATAAAAATCCAAACAATGGCAAATTATTACTTCGATTGTAAGCCAATGCATTGTTTCTTTCCTAGAAAGTTTCTTTGATAGAAGAAAAATTATTGAATTATGGGCAACCAAGTTAAAAATATTCATCCCTCAACATGCATTCATTTACTCTTGCTTCATTTTAATGGCAGTCCATTTGAAATCCTGGTTACATTTTTATCTTGTTTGTCACAGAGGCATATGAAGAGTGAACACTGCATGCAAGCAAAGCCATCAAAGCCACCACCTAAAACCAAACAATTGCACAAGTGACCTTCCCCATAGCCACTGCACGCAAGAGACTACTCCATCCTACCCCTCATTTCCCTAGTTTAGACAAAACCATCATTATTTTACTTAGCACTATTTAAATCATGCCAAATAATGCCATTTGTAATCAACTTTAACTGTCAGGAAGAAAATGGGAATGGCTCACCTTGCAGTGCTATCCACTTCAGCATGCCTTGCTCCTACAGCACAAACACGTCTGGAACCAACACGCACTCACTGCCATCAACTGCTTTTCACAAATCACTCAGTTATTGATCACTACACTTATCACTCTTCATTGACTGAACCTCATCCCACATTACTGATTTTCTGCTGCCTCAGCAAATTCTGAAACTTTCACCGCATGGAGAATTCATACACAAACCAAAGCAGTGATCATTTATACTGGATAGCACTTAATTATATCAAGCCTTTCTGCAGGGGTCTCTATTTATTTAAGACTGAATCAAACGAAGTGATAATGGTTTCTCAAATTTCCTTGCACAAACTTAAATGTTAATGAGAAAGATGAGCAACAGCCTCTGAGCCCTACAGCCCAAGCAACACTAAGTCACTACATTTCAAATTCTGTTTTGTGCAGAAGTGTCAGGCTCACGATTGCCAGATGATGGACGTGTGAATGTCACACGCCAGGCACACAAGTGGCATGTGAAGGACATGTGCCAGGCATGTGCCTGACACATGTTTGCCATGTGATTGCCATGTGCTGGACACCTGAATGCCATGTGATTGCCACCTGGTGCGTGCTTGATTACAGTCAAGTGTCACAGGCAGTATCAATCACAATCACCTACTAATGGGAGGGGGGGTTATGGTGGGAAACAAAGAAGCTACCAGTCCTCCCACTGTCACCACTTGAACCATCAAGAGAGATACCAGAAGGTGGATAAATCTCCTCTGGAGGCACAACGGCTAGAAGCACAAGTGCCCCCGGTGGAGAAGTATCAAATGAAAGAGTGGCCAACACCCAAGTTATGAGTAAGTTTCACAGTGGCACAATATTTTCTCACAACTGTGAAGCCAGCACAGGATTTTCTTCTCCTAAGAGAGCATTTTTTCAACAGTGAGATTAGCTAACAAATGATGCCCCAAGAGCCTTTTATGCTGACTGCAGGAGCTTTCTGCTCACCACAGAGATAAAAAACAGCAACTTTGACAAAATGTACAATCAAACATGGTAAATTCCATTATAAAACAACGTAACCAAACCAACCCTGAGCTTTCTCTTCATTCTGCCTTTGCAGAGTTCATCCTCCAGATATGAACTTTTGGGCTACACTAATTTGCAGAAATAATGAAAGAAGCAGAGGACCCGGAGGAAGGCACTTGCTAATGTTACCTACCTCCATAACCAGTCACATTTCTGAGCATGTATGCAAGAGCTTTCTGTTTTCACAGTATGGAACAAGAACCCACTCTACTCAGTGGTCAGTTCATCAGTGAAGAAAAACATTTCTTAAAAAAATGGGGGGAGATATAGAGATAATAGAGATAGATAGCTATTTAGATAGATAAGTATATATGTATTTGAAATGAAACTAAAGGAAATCCACTTTGATATTGTAGATGTTAGCTTGGTAAGGGCTCTGGTGTCCATTTTAATAACATTAACTCTGTAAATTGTTGGACATTGAGAACTCTAAACCACATTTCAGGATTATGCCAAGGAACAAACAGAAAGGAGAGCATAATAAGACAGCTTCAGGAAACTCATGAAGTCAAAACTCATATTTTCTTGACAGTCTTGTGGTCTGTCTCCTGCAGATACTCATTTTGGTTCTGATTTCTTCTCTCTGAGCAGCTCTGCATTAAATTTGGTGACAACATGCAGTCCACATTTTTCACAAAAGTAATGCCCTTAGCTATGCAACACACATAGTTTCATCATCAGTTTCTCACATTTATTTTCACACTCACTTTCACATTTGTTCTTCTCTCTACTTTGACACAATTTGCACTACGATGATTTGTTTGTCCCAAAAAAAGTACTGCAAAGACAGCTTTGTTCCTGGAGAACTTATTCCATGTGCACTTCCAGTTCCTCAGCTGGAGCTATTTACACTAAGCTGTAGAGCAGTCCTGTCCCAGCATGCTTCCAATTACTCCAACTCCAACAGCTTCCATACTGTGAGATACATCCTCCTCCTCCTCCTCCTCCAAACATTCACTACACAGAACTTTTTACCATAGAAACCCTTCATCACACAAAGGTTCCTCCTTTAAAGACGAACAGTCTTATTAAGACATATTCATAACCTTATATTTTGTATCAGCACCAGAGGGACAAAAGAAGCAGCAGCAAAAGAATATTCAGTTAAAATTGCATTATTATGAAGCCCAAAGATATTTCATTGCCATTGCAAAAGGTATTACTTTCTCAAAATACACTAAAGGGGACATGCATAATATAAAAAAAGAAAATGGGTTGGAAAGACTGCCCACAGAGACACAAGAGAAACCAAATCTTTCTGAACTTACAAATATTGTAGAAATATTTTAAATTAAATTAAATATTAGATTATAAGACCAATATGTAGATAACATCTACATTTTGGCATTGGAAATAGCAGTGAATCTGGGGAAATTAAATACATGCACTATTATATTTCCTTTATTACCTGTAGGAGCTTGAAAGAAATACCTTACAGAAAAATACTCGGTGCTGCCAGCAGCAACCTTGTCTAAAGCCTTTTACTGCATCTGTAAATCTTTTACAATTCCTGTCTGCATCAGGACAAAAAAACTTTATTCAGTCATTCAGTTGCCAAGTGAAACTTGAATTCTTGCTTTTAGGTCTCCCAACTTAGCACAGATTCTAACACTAATGGACAATTTCTCTGCTTTCTTTCCAACTTTCCTCTGCTCTGCTTCTCTTCCTTTTCTACACAACTTTATTTTTTCAGAGGTTATTGTAGTTTAAAAGAAAACTGAAAAATAAAACTTTTTTGTTTGAATATCAGAGGGACATTTAGTAGCATATTATGTCTAGCATGAAGAGACATTCAGCATTTTTCACAGCCTCTTGTTCCCTTTTGTTTGCTATTTAGAGAGAAAATACATTAGAAGACTCTTTGATTTTCTGCCACTTGAGAATTCAGCGGGAAAAAAATACCACAAATAGCCCAGAGAAATGGCAGATAATTCCATGATCATTGTAATCTCGTGCTTTCTATCTAAGAAGAACAAAAAATCATAGGAATGCCCCAAATACAAAAGGCAAGTGCTTAGATAAAGACTAATGTTTGAATTTTGGATACATTATTTTAGAAATTGGAAGTATGACACAGAAGGAATCTCTTCTGGAAGGGTGATTTACTCCTGGATTTCTGTTTCCCAAGAAACTGCTGAATAATTGCTCTGACTAGTATTATTCTGTACAGGGTCTGTATCTGCTGAAGAGAATTTTTTTAGGTCATTAATAAAGCTTTGACAAGATGGTTGTATTTTCTGTACCATCTCCTCTAACAGTATAAGATTTCCAAAATTATGCCCAAACTGTGCCTAAAAACAAAAGACCTGCAATTAGTATATGCTGTTGATTGTTTTAGTCTAACATATAGGGGTATTTCTGCAATTTCTAAAAAAAACAATCACCATATAATATTTAAAGTACTATTCAATCATAAAAACACCATTACATAAGGGAAACATGACAAGTACTTGTCAGTAGTCACATTGTCTTTTAAAAAAAATCACATCATTGATGGCCATTTTGTGGCATGAAGTCCAGTCATTATAAATGTGTAATTATCAGATTAAAACATTTATCCAAATGTATTCACACAAGACAACATGCCTTCTAAATCGGCTAAAGAGACGTGAAATCCATGTACTGCTACTCTACTATGTGCTAAGCACAGTCCTCTGCATTGCTGGAAGTATACTTTGTTCTTTATATTCAGTTAATTAGCCAATATTTGTTTAGTGGTTTGAACTTGTAATACTTTCCAGAACAGCTAAGCACTATTACCAAAAGAGGGTGGGAAAGACTTTGGCAGACTGCAGGTTGATGTATCTTTTCAGACATTTAAGAATTAAATTATCCAACAACTGAGAAGTTGGTTGTATTTGAGTAATAGACTGGGTACAGGTCTAGACATTTCCCAGGCAATGTTTTTCCATGAGAATTATGGTTCAAAATGTAAAAAAACTTAAAAAAAAATGTTAAAACTAACTTGTATATTTCTTCTAGACCTCTCTGGATTTCTTTTACTGGTTAAATTCAGGAAAATATTGCATAGTGTTTGGGATGGACTTAATCCTAGTCTGAATTCTTACGATGTTCCTTAACCCAGTTGAGGGCCAACTGTATTCGTCTTGGCAAGCATGGAAAACGGAGAAAACCCGAGTGCCCTGCACAGGGATCAAGGTTAAGATCAGGATTTTGTTAGCTCAGGCAGCCCTATGAAAAAGACAATCTTAGCACTTGAAAACTAAAACCAGTGCCCAGAGAGACTAACCAAAACTCCTGCTGGAACAAATCGGCTGCACAACAGGAATCGCGATCTATGGTGCCCATGCGTGCCAGTCCTTCCCCACCACGCACCACTAGCGCCCTGGGCAGGAGCTGAGTGAGGATGGGTTGGTGGATGAATCATTCCTTGACCTCTCAGTCATTCCCATGGTGCACGGAACGCTGCTCACAATGCTGTCAACGTCATCTACCAAAGACCAACACGTGCTCCCACGCACACACGGAATATATCCTAGCAATAACAACACCATCAAGAGCTTCCCCGATCTGAATTACTTTAGGCCTTCAACAGAAATAAAGTTACCTTTATAAATGAATGCCTATTGTTTGTATTCTAGTAAAGGAGTTGAATTAGGCTAATGTTAATTTTATCTGCACGCAGTATTTCCAGTGTGTGCTGTCTGAACTCTGCATAAATCAATGCCACCACCGAATGCATGATTCTGTACAAAAATAGTGTCCCTGCTCACTTCTAGAGAGACTGTTTCAAATACTGTTACTTGACAGGAGAGGATGACATGCAGGTCTCCTAGCACAGGCATAAATCCCAAATCTCCTGGGAGAGGGTGAGAAGAGAGGGACATGGATTTACAGCAGCAAGTGGATAGTCTGACATGCCAGCTTCCTAACTCTTGTTTTTTTATAACAGAAATATAGCTCATAGGCAAGGACTGAGAAACAAAGGCACTTTTTCAACAGCTCACCATCTCCAAAAGTTTATGTAATTATTCACCTAGAATTCGGTAACCAAATTTTACTGGATATGTGAAAATCTCCAACCAGATCATGGAGAAAAAGCCCAGAACTAGCAAACATCAACTCCCTTCAGAAAGTGAAACTCAGGACTTCAGGGTCCACCATGTATTTATCTTTAATCTCTGTGGGTTCACATCCTCAGAGTTTTTATTTGATTTGCATATTCTTTCAATTAAAAACATAAAAGAGAAGATAAGGAGAGCCTATTAAATTCAGTCCAGTTCATGAACCTTGTTAAACTTGTGCTTGCCTTGTTTCATGTTGAAACGCAATTCGCTTGTTCTAATATTTCATTATCAAAATCCTTAATGAGCTTGCTCTGAACCCAGCAATTTGATTTAAAATCTATTAAATCCACACTCTTGGCTGTCAAAAAGAAACAAAAGAATTTTAAGTCATATTGTTCAGATGTTAGAGACATCCAACATACCTTAGTAAACATCAATTTTTCTTGTCAACAACAGCAATCAGAGCATTCATTTTTTGGATCCTCATGATCAGAAAGAGTATTCTAGCAGGAAGTTTCAAAGACAGATATTTCATTCTCTGCCTTGGCATTGTAGATTTAAGGATCACTACAAGCAAGGGGCCCTTTTCTGCCCTTTTAGAAGGCATTTCCAACGAATTATCAGTCAAAAAAAGCAAGAATGGTTCTTCTCTCTAATCATAAATTCAAATTAAATCATATTAAATCTGTGACAAAAGCAAGCTATAAAAACAGGAGAAAATTTCTAAACATTGGAAATATTTAACTGCTTATCACAGTAAAATCCTGCAGCTGTAGATGGGACATGAGCTCTCCTGCAACCAAGAGTTTGTTTGGTTGTTTCATTCAAGTTTCCTAGTATTTTACTGAAAATAATATGGTTACTTGAGACATAGGTCTGGGTTGCATTGTTCCTCTGTTCCTCTTCCTGGCAGTTTTACACAGTATTCACTCTCTTTTTGAGAGAACATGAAGTGATATTAAAGTGGGAATAGTGATCCACAGAGTACAATATTAGCCATGTTGCCATAAAACACATTCACATAAGGAGCATAAAATTTGTGCTGCACTGCACACCTTTTTGGGAAAACTGGTGATTGCATGTAACATTTAATCAAAGATCCACTCTACTGTAAAACATCAATTTCTCTTCAATTTTCCACGTAGCAATTCAAAAACTCTTTTGAATGTCAATGCTGGCAATTTTTGTGCTGGCTACAACTGGGTTGGAATTAAAAAAAAAAAAAATCATTAGCATGTTAATAACTTAGTGCCTCTAAGGAATATTTAGTTGGTCCTACATCAGAAAAAAAATCTTATTTTTCAGCCTTATTCTTAATTACAATGTAATTATAATTTACCACAATTTTCTAGTTTCCTTCATTTCAATTTGTGGAGAAGGACTTCTCAATGGGCAGCATGAAGTACTGTCACAGTTCTAAGGAGAGCAGCTCACTGAGAAATGTTCACACCCATTATGGTGTAGAAAGCAAAGCTAAGAACATACACATCCAAATTAGAAAGTGGAAATTTTCTAAACAGAACCATAAGAAAAATTCACATGGGCAAAACTGAGTTCCATGTAATAAAATACAGGTAGGTGTTGGTAAACTTTCTAGAATTTATAATTTATTATAATCAATTCAGATTATTCATCAAATTTCATGCAGTATCTCAGACTTTCTTCAACCTTGGCAGAGTTTAAGACATGAAGAGAAAGAGAACTTATGTCTATATTTTTGCACAAAACAATTTTTGTTCACATACACATTCTCATGCGTGCTACTTGTCACAAGAAAATGAAAGGCATGTTCATAATCAAGGTTTTTTTATTAGCCAGGTTCACTATTTTCTGCTATTAAGAAATGTATCACACACTCTATCTAATGAAAAAAAATTGATATTTAGGATTAATAATGGTGGTTTCAATGTCTGTTGTTTCATTTGAAGAACTACATAAAAATGCAGAATTTTGTAGAAAACTTCTAACAAGGCAGATTTTAATGTATTGCTTCTTTTTTTTCTTTTTGATCCTTATGAAGGGTTTTTTAATAATTTGCAGGTCTTCTGCATTCATACGTGTTTTGCAGAACAGAAAAAAAGCTGTTCAAAGGACACTTTCAGTGACATGGACAACATTCAACCTGTCACTATGCTTAGAGAGCAGAGTACTGCATCTGTTTCAGCAGAGAATTCATAAATTTAGCTAATATTTGGAGTAGAAAATACTCAGATGCCTGCTGAAGTTGCCCAGATTCTTCATGACTTTACCCAGTGGTATCTTCCTGTATTCATGCAGTTTGTGCAGTTTACCAACATTCACCAATCACGGAGTTCTGACTCACCTTAGTACCTCACCTTTACCTTGCAAGAAACTGAACTGCTTCTTGTGAACTTGCTCAGCAAGGAAAAATTGAAATACTAAGCACAAATGTATAATCTTTTTTTACAAGAACTAAGAAAACCAGTCTTGAAAAAGAGAAATAGCCAGGAAAAATGCAAAGAATTAGGGAACCAGACACTGAATTAATCTCCCTAGTTAAATAAACACTATGCTCATTTGCTTCAATAATTGACCTAATTCAGATGGGAAAAATTAACAACTGGAGAGAAAGGAATAACCTAATGCATTTTGCAGTCCAAATTTCAAGCATCTTTTTTAGAGTGGGACATTTAAATGAGGACTTTGAAAACACAAGAACTTGTCCCCAAAGCACTTAGCACAGACTCTGAAGCCTTTGATTTTTGAAACAGGTGCTTGTCTGAAGCAAGGAATTTTCTCCAGCTAAGACAGACAGTCCAGGCACAGCAACACCTTACAAGTGTGCACTGCAGGGTGTTTTAGAGCACTTTACATATTGGTACTAGTCTTTTTATAACACTCACATCCCTCACTGCTTGTAAAGGATTGTGGATCTGAGCCAAGCCACTCCTTGGCCCTGGAGGATCTTCAGCACATCCCTGCACCAACAACAAAAGCAGGCTTGAAAGGAAATAAACCTCTGAGGAGCTCTCCATAGTAATATGCATTGCCATCACATAGGAGGCACAAATAAGTTTTAATCAGCCTCAGTCTGTATGTAGAGAATATTTATACAGTGAAAATATAATTAGTAATATTCACAATCCCACGTCTGTGACTTGATCCAAGAACTCTTTCTTAGCAAAATGCTCCTTCACTTGCTGAAAAACTATGAAAGTAGTTGAGCTGACCTCTAAATGAACTTGCTTATATTCCATTAGCTCTCCTTATCACCACCACTTGTTCATCTAAATATTACAAGGAAATAAACATCTGCAGTTTCATTTCAGTTCTTCACTATTATGTCCATAAATAACAGCAGGGAAAAAATACAGGAGTCAGGATGAATCTGACTGATATGCAACACTCTTAGCATGCAAACGCCACAAGATTATTGTCTGCTGACAACAAAGCTCTGGAATGGTTATAAAAACCCAACAAACAAAGCAACACCAACAGAAATAACCAAAAAACAGCCAACAAACAAAAAAACCCCAAACAATCCAGCAATCCGAGTTGTTAGTTTTTGAGAATTCAAAGAGGGCAGCTAAATTGTAAGGAATTGTAGGAAAGGGCAAATACAAAGTCTGACTATAAAATCTAGGACTGAGGGAACTATGGCAAACTATGGAGTTACAGGCAATCTAGTTTAATTCCAATTTGTGGAAAAATACCAAATAATCAAGGTTTGTGCCTAAAAAGTACCAAGAAGCTGAATAAGACCCAACATGAAAGTGTCAAAAACAGTCACGTAAAAAACCCTCCAGTCCTCTTCTGGCAATGTAAAGGACCTTATAGAGAGAGGAAAAGCACACACTAACTCTCAAAGCCATTTGAACTAATTTTCCATTATTTTTCCCATGCAAATTTTATAAAAAATACTCTGAAGTGGGACTTCTATGAAAATAATGCTTAAGTTGTGAGAATACTAACCAAGCTGTAACTGTCCATGTGTTCTCCAAATGAGAAA
>VZTN01000037.1:23412-62297 GCA_013400515.1 Erpornis zantholeuca
TAACCGTTCATGTGTTCTCCAAATGAGAAATACATATTAACAGGCTGTACTGGGGTGTGTTCTCTGTCCAACATTTTTCATTAGTTTCCTTAACAATTGGATGATAGAATGCAGTATAAACCGGCAGATTAATCAAGAATGAAGGGACAGAAAGCACATCACAGGAAAAGATTAAATTCAAAATTAAATTGACACGGTGGAGAAAGGTCCTGGTAAGAGGATCCCGTAAGACAAGAATAGAAATCATCACCCATACAAATACAAGGTGAGAAAAAACTGGTTAGGCTGAAGTTTTAGGGCAAAAAACACAAATGCTGGAATAGGTCACAAGCTGAACACGTAATTAGCATACTGAATGAAAGAATGATTGTATTTCAGACAGTGCCAAAGATGAGAGGAAAACTTTTTGTTGTTGTTAGTTGCTAATAAAAAGCATTTTGTTCTTCTCTGGGGACAGAGACTATATTTGTAGGAATTTCTCACATCACAGTGTAAGCACTTTTTCTTCTATTTCTGTTCCAGCTCAGGGTCACTAAAGTCTCCTTTCTTCAAACTTCTGTCAGAAATCACCAGAACTGGACTGTATTATGAGTTATATCTTGAATACATCTAGTTTTATAAATGCTTCCTACCATGCTATTAAGGGTATGCTTTCATTCTCAAGATTTCCAAAATTTACTTACGTCCCTTTTCTCTCTGGCCGTCGGTCACCCAAAAAATATACAGCATCAATCAAAAAAAATCCTTCATACCTCCTTGTTAAGTTTTTGTGAAAAATGAGCTTAGCCTTGCACTGAAAACAGAAAGAATTTGGAAAACAAAGAACTTAGTCACCGAATGTATGGAAGTTAAATCTCTCCCAACAGTTATATTTAATTTGTTACACTGAAACAGATTCATGAAGCAAGATAAATTTGACAAGGAATGTCAAATAAAATAACAAAATAAAATTAAAAAGAAAAATCACAAAAAAAACCTCCAACAAAAACGAAAACACCAAAACCCTCCACCCACCTAAAATGTTTTTAATGCCTGCAAAAAGGTATTTACTTTTGTATAATGTTTCTGGTTTTTTAAGGGCTTCCTTCAGCAAGGAAGCCTCACCTTTCTTCTGCATCTTAATAGGACATGCTTTCACCTCAGCTGGGTACAAATATCATACACAGGCATATAGCAGTGATACAGGTATTGGAAAGCACGACAGCTCCAGCAACAGGATGGGATGAAGAACAGAAAAGAACCAGAAAAAAAAAAAAAATCAAGACATGAGAGTGATAGGTAATGTAGGCTACAGCACACCAGGGCTGGAGACTTCCCATTTCTCCAGTGTGTGTTACAGTACACTGTGCAAGGAGCACCACGCTTGAACAATAAAAAAGGACATGATAATATGAACCAGGGAATATGTTTTGACTGGTTTATTATTTTAATTTTTTTTTTTGTACTTCCTTGTAGATTTTCTGGGTCATATCCTTATTTGGTAACTATCTGCATACTTACTCAAAAGTTTTAATGTTGTAAATATAATTAACACCGAAGATAAAAAATTTGGAAAGTGAAGGTGGTTTGGTTTGCGTTACCCAAAACCAAGCTTTCCATGGTATTTCCAACCCATAAAAAAACCCTGAGATTTCAAAATATTGCTTCATATTCTGAATCTGAGGAGAGCTATGCAAGAAATAAATAAAATGCATTTTCAGAGAAACCAATTAGTAAGAGCCTGGTGTACAGTGCACATACACACTGGACTATTCAGATCCTTTAATGCCTCAGCCATGTAAGCATGTATGCTCCAAATTCCATGAACTGAAGCTACACTGGTCTTAAATTCCACCAGAGCAGTGAGCTCAGGGGAAATCTGACAGAGAAACATACTGCAGCACATCAATAAATCAGCTACTCCTCATCAGGGTAGTGAATCCAACACAACTGAGAGTCAACTGAGACGTCATGTAAAGCCAGCTCCCAGAGGTATTTGATTATGAGTTTCTCCAGAGAGCAACAGCTCCAGTCAGTTGTGTGATGTACAAACATCTCTGGGAAAATGATCAAATGGTTGGGTGAAATTATTTTTGCAAAGACAAACAAACAAAAATTCAAACAAAAAATAAACAAACACGCAAAAACCCCAAACTCCTGATTACTTAAAAAAAACTGTTAGATTTGGCAGGTATACATATCCTATCAACCTTTGCAAGGAAGAAGTACTAAAGCAGCATAAAATTAAAATATGAGCCAGGGTGCATCATGCTTTATCTAGAGGATTCATAACATACTTGCTACAATACACAGTTATAATTACAATTTTGCTTGCTGACAGAATCTCTAAGACAAGAACTGTATTCATACATTTCTGCAGGACTAATTTCAATGCCTACAAAAAAGGCTGAGGAGTCATCATGCTTGAGCACACTAGCTCAAGGTTTAAGACTCTTCCAACGAAGCTCTAGTGAATCCAAAACAGAAGCAAGAATAAAAATTCTCAGGCACTACAGAATTCCTACTTAGCCTTTGCAATTCCTTTTTCAAGGAATTTTTAACAACATCATGGACAATGTTTCCCTTTTCACTCCCCAACATTTGCCAGTATTTTTAGGGATGGGACCTAGAAACTATTCTGGGTGCTCTTGGCAATGCAGGCAGATACACATCCTTTTGCCTGCAAGAAATGAACACCCATTTTTTTTATTGCTTTTGCTTTCTCTAGGGACAAGTCCTAAGTTTGGGAGAATGGGCTTCTGGTGAGGAGGTAGCTCAAATATTAATTGCATTTGATAATTTCAAAAATAACTTTTAAGAAATCTTTCTCTTAGGCATTGATCCTAATTTTTCACTTCAACTCTTTCTAACTCACACAGAGAGTGATCCAATGGTCCTCGAGGTGAAGTGGACGAGGCCACCACTGATCTGGTAATTTAAAAGGGGCCCATCATATGGTTAATTCAGCACCATTCATATAGATACAACAAAAACACAATGTTCTTGAAGTGACTTACAGGATTAAAGCTCAACCTCTGACAGCTAGACAGCTCCTTCAAATGTTTTTTTCAGTCATAACAATTTCAGTATTTTTACCCATGTTGTTACTATTCATTAATCTATGTTCAAAGGAACCTGAAAACGTGTTATCTGTCAATTCAGGATTTAAATTTCCATTATATATCCCATAAGAATGTTTCCAAAACCATCCCTCAAAACCTCCACATACCAAAGGTATGGTATCATAAGGTACCAAAATGTACCTGTAAGAAAAGTGGCCACAGATGAACAAAGGAAATTGAGAAGAGAAGGCTTAAGGGAGATCTCATCAATAAATACCTGTCTGGGGTGTGGTTGAGGGAGCCTTACAACCTCAGGTAACCTGGGATTCTGTGAGCTGCAGAACATATTTCATGTATACAGCAGTGTTTGATATTCAGAATTTAAAATTTATATAACTGAAACCTGTACTGCATTTCAAAATTATTTTTATTCTGCTCCTATGTTGGTTTTATGAAGGACTTGCCACAGAGAAATGACTCTCATTAAAGACAACTATGAAATAAAATATTTTGGAAATGGAGTAAAATGTATTTTGAGTCCTGCTTTTAGACACTAGTTCATTTTACTAAATCACATTACTTTTCAGAAGACACAAGGAATACATAAAGAATTTATATTAAAGCTGGATACAGTAATTACAGGTGTCCCAGCCATTTACAAGAATCCATTTGCAATGACATTTTCACCAGCAAATTCAGTAGATTTAATGCAGACAGATGTTCTACAATGAAAATGATAAACATTCATGAATAGAATTCCTGTCAAAATATTTCTCTGAGCAGCGAGCTCAGTTTAAATTAAAATGTCTAAAATATTCTGTTCAGATTACATGAACAAAGTAAGAAGCGTTCATTGAAAATATTTCATTTAGCTATTTTACATTTGTACTTTACACTTGTCTTCTTACAGAAAAGCTAATATTGAACAGCTTTTGTTCACTAAAATATTGGTTTGCAGCTAAATAAAACTATTACATAGAATCTATAATTCCTTTTTTGTTATGAACCTTCAGAATATCTGTCCCTTTTTTATCAAAAATGTATGATGCTTCACATGTATTTAGGTTCTCAGTTTGCAAGTGTTGTATTAAAACATGCTGAGTATTTCAATTTTCTCATTAGAAGAATATTAAAGACCACTGTCACCTTCCATTTCTCTGCAAGCTGAAATCATAGAACACCTGAAGTGGAAAGGGACCAATAATGATCGTAGGTCTACCTCCTTGACCCTCGCAGGACTACCTAAAACTAGTAGTTTTGAAACTAAAGACTAAGTGCATCACCCAGATGCTCCTTGAACTCTGACAGGTTTGATGGCATGACCACTTCCCAAGGGAGTCTGCTCCAGTGATCGATCACTCTCTGGGTGAAGGGCTTTTCCTAATGTTGAACATGGACTTGCCCTAGCACTGCTTCATTCCATTTCCTCTTATCCTAAAAACAAATTTGTATCTTCCTCTTTTAAGCATCTTCAACTGAAAGAATGAGTCAAGAAAAAAAGGATAAATTACTTATTAATTCCACAAGGTCTAAAAGTCTAAGCATTATACATAAAGATACAAGAAAAATCATTGTATTTGGAGTTTGGATCACTTGGAGGTTTCTGGGGTTTTTTTATTTATAAAAGAAAAAAAGCAAATCCCATCAGCTTGGTAGACAAATGTCCCAAGATATGCAAGGGATTTGTCAAATACCACGTCCATGATACACTGTTCTAATGTTATGTTAGGGCAAAAATAAACCAACTAAATTCTAACAAGGTGCAATTAATATATCCAAGAACCGTGCTTGGTCTTTGAAGGATTAATCTATGTAATTATTTCTGCACATTTATTCAGAGCCTGGGCGGGTGTGGGGAGAAGTACAGCAAGGTGATCACAACAGCAGCTTGCAAGAACAGAACATGTTAGGCATTTTCTCTGGTCAACAGCTCAGGATTTCTATCTCAAAACATATAAATATCAGGAGATATTCTGTATGGAGATATTTTCGAAACGCACACACACTGGCAAGTTAGAAGAGCAGTTCAAAAGATTATCTTGTGTTGAGAACCAGACAGATTTTTGTGATAAACTACTATAGTTTCAGCACACAATAAATGGGAACATCTAAATATAAGTCTAGTAAATAAAAGTGAATCATATTGAACCTTTTAAGATCACGGGGGAAAAATCATTAAAGTTTTATTTAAATGAAGTCTCAAAAACCTGCTTCCTAGAGATATATTTGAATTGAGTAACTTCCCAGCAGATTGTTTTGCTGAAAAAAATCTGCACACTCAGAAGTAAAGAATACCTGAAAGTAAGCTTATAATGCTAAAGAGAATGAGGCATTGCAAAATAAAAGTAATTTCCTTTTCCATTTATTTATTTATTGCAAATGAAAAATATACAGCTGTATTTGAAAGTGCATCCTTGCTAAATCAATTACATCCTCTTCGCTGGCATGTCACTTGAGTGATACAAGCAGTAAAGCACATCTCCAAGTACAATACTGACTTAGAGAACAAACTGAAGAGCCAACTGTATTATCTCACAGTTGTATCCATTCCAGACCAACTGAATGGCACTTACTCTCTTTATCCTAAAAGGTGTCACAGGAGTGTGGGCAAGATAAAAAAGATCTGGTTTATTTTAGCAGCTTCACTGTTATTTGTCTAACCCACACAATCACTTACTCAAATTGGTTAAATTTTCAAGGCAATTTTGAAATCCTCTTCATGCCTGACCAGAAAGCTGTATCCAATTCTCCTCTCCACATGACACTGCCAAGTGTGGTCATGCAACAGCCACAAATTACCATTTGGAGGGAAAAGCAACCCCACCAGAACGGAAGAGCAGGAGCAGATAAATGTTACTCACACACACAACACAACCTCATGCTTCATTTGTCTTATTTTAAGAGCAGAGCTACATAAATTGATGCAGTTTTCAGTTTTACTCTTCCCTTCCTCTTCCTAATCCTATTTCACATAATCATTAATTCAAAGATTCAGAATGACTGTGGCATCCTTCTGTGGTCAGCAACCACAAACCGGGCATGAAGCAGAACCAGCAGAGCTGCTTCAAAGGCACCTCCCTCGATCAGTCTCTCTAAAATATGTCTCTCTGTGTCTCCATCACCATTTGCCAAAAAAGAAAGCAAATTCTTGCAAAAAAATACTCAGTTTCTTCATATAGAGATGCCATTGATTTAACTAAAAGAACAATAAAAATTAAAAAAAAAAAAAAAAAAAAAAAAAAAAAAAAAAAAAAAAAAAAACAAACAAACAAAAAAAAACCATAGCCACAAACACTATTCCTTCACAGCACTCTATTTGAACTCCTACTGCAGGGACCATGCAGAGGATAGGAGGTGAAGGAGAGTGTATATACATAAAAAATTATGGTGTAACCTGCAAAAATGTTTCTGTGTCCCACATTTCCTTCTGTTGTCTGAGACATGTATTGTTCATTATCTACAAAAGAATTTTCTACGGTAGCCAATATTACAATACCTTCATTTCAGAAAGGATGGTATATTTAAATCTCTTTAAAAGAAATTATTCTTTGTAATTCTTCTTGTATGAATATGTACTTCCCCAATACTCACCTGAGTGAAAAGTTTTAGTCAATAGAAGATTCAGATCTAAAATATGAGGTGGAGGAAGCACATAAATATAGAGAACCTTCATAACCACCATGGTTTGTCATTTTTTACTAAGTAATGTAAAGAAACCTATAAAAAATTAAAAATGCCTGATAAAATGCTTTACACCCACTTAAGCCTTTCCCTCCCCTTATCAGGTGCTACTTGATAATAGCTCAGAAACACATGAAAAGCTTCTATTATAAAAACAAAAATGTAACTTCTGAAACTTTCAGCAGAGTTTTGGCCTTTCAACTCCCTCTATCAAAAATCGCCAAGATAATTTTTATATAAATACATGAAATGGAAAATATGAAAACGTAAAACCAAAATTTACTGAATATCCAATACTCATCTGACACAAATGTAAAAACCTGAATCATATTCCTGCTATTCACTTCCACAGGAACTTCGGGGTAAATAAATCTTCAGAGCCACAATAAGTACAAATAACACACCTTTAATACTATGTAAAAATGCTTAATTTTGCATTAGTCACCAAGAAAAGTAGAAAAACTAAATTATTTTCTTTTCCATCCTTGTATGATAAGCAGAATCTTAATCATGTATCTCTGGAGCTATCAATTTCCTCTCAGAACCTGGGAGAAAAAATGCCAAACCAGAATTTGAAGAAGGTTAAAATCAAGAAATTGGGGAAAATATGGGCATAGAAATACTGTG
The DNA here is from genome assembly GCA_013400515.1 of Erpornis zantholeuca. Lineage (NCBI taxonomy): Eukaryota > Metazoa > Chordata > Aves > Passeriformes > Timaliidae > Erpornis > Erpornis zantholeuca. The sequence goes on from VZTN01000037.1 coordinate 30,762, forward strand.
TTAATGTTGACCTATTTAAAGATAACTTTAAAAATAAAAGCCATCTTTCCTCCCTGAAGAAAGATGTTATGAGCGGGAAGGGTGGCTACCTTTCCTGATTCTATACACTGTATATCAGAACCTGAGTAAACAAAACTAAGCTTGTGCTAACAAAAACATACACTGCAACCCCAAATGAGCCAGAAAACAGAAAATTCCAGAAGAAGGCAGGAGACAGCCCTGGTTTTCCAGAATCTTCCTTCTCTACAGCATGGGACAGGCTATGCACCCAAGTGCAAGTCACGGTTGGCGTCAGGAAGCCCCAGGGGCCCTCTTTCCTCATGCAGGGAGTCACAGACATGACCCCTTCCTATGCCAGATCCCCCCTGAGCAAGGTGACAGCCCCAGCAGCCTCCTCACTTGATGTTTTGGCAAGTTGCAGATCCGTGCCATTACACCCTAAAGAAACCTTTTCTGACGTGCCTTTCCAAATACCAGCTCCTCAAGATTAAAAGGAGGCAAACTCATGAATTATCCACATCAGCCGTACCAAACTATATGGAACTCTCAACAAATCTAACCAAACCAGAGCTGTCAAGGTAAGAGTGTGAAATGTGATTACTACATGGTCACTTTTCTGTACTCTAAATTAATGGCAACTGATCACAAGAAAAAGCCCTGAAGAAAAACTTCTGGAATTTAGAATTCCTACTTTGTGCTAAACTGGAAATTCAAAAACAATTTCCATACATGATTTGCAAATGAGGTTCTTCTTTTATTTGAATTAGTTATTCCATCATAATCTTACTAACCTTACAAAGGTACGATGAGGACAAAAAAATTTTATTTGCCTCTGAACTGAGTACCTTCCTGCAAAGCTGGCAGAAAGCCATGGTCAGAACTGTCCTGCTACAAATCCCAGTATAATGTACTTGGAAACCTGGCATAAGAGCTCATTTTTGCTGCGATTATAGGCCTAAAAATGATATATACTTCTGATTTCAGTACAAAAAAAATCAAAATAATTATTTGCTACAATCAGCTCTTCTGTTTATAGTCAGTAAGATCAATATCCAATTCAGTCATATTACATTTTTTACATATTTAAAATTTCATTATCTGAGAATGCCTATTTATTTTTAAATACACTTGCATCACACACAAACAAATTTGACACACTCGAAAGTCTACCTGATAAAAGCAGGAGGTGAAAAGGGTATTTAACTTTTAGCTGCTTTGTGCTACTGCATTAGATGGACATGTTTGCAGAGCTAGTCTGCAGGATTTGTTACAGCTTGCAAAAGGGGATTACCCAACTGCTCTTTCCAATTTATGTGAAAAACACTCAGTTGCACACCAACGTCCATCAGCATGATAAACTCTTGTCTCTGACACATAGAAGGCCAATTCATGATTGAAACTGACACAGAGAACTACTTTAATCAACTAATAATCACTCAAAATTACCTCCAGGAAAATCCCTCTAGCTCCAGTATTTAGATTAAGTGTCAAGGCTCAATCTGAACTTCTTATGAAGAAGGCAGCTTCTCTTAGAACAAATCTCTGTTAAGTTGATAAGAATTAATGTACCTGGCAGCTCCTCAGCAGATGGCAGGTTTAGGTGCAGAATGCTGATGACACTGGCGCTTTGTGCTCCAACACAACAGAAGTCATTAAGGTGAAAGAACTTTCAAATTAGTCTCTTCTGTAAATTATTAAAAGAAAATTACTCTTAGGATAAAATGTCTTAGCTCAAGAATTAATTTACTTGGAGGATGCTTGATGAAGGACCTTTTGTTTGGTTTTGACATACGTGAAATACATTATTCACCTATGCATTAGATTAGCTTTCATGAATTTATGCACACAGATAGCTCCAAATACACACTGTGAAATAAGAAGCTTTATATCAGTTTTTGCTAGATCTCAGCCAGGTTGAATACCAGACCAGTTAGCAAAACATTTGATTAATTTAGTAAACTTTCACTTCAAGTACATAAATACAAACTTACAGCATCCGTAGATATTAAAAAAGAAAATAAAAGGGGGAAAAAAACCAGAACAACGAAAAATGCCTTGTTTAAACAGGAAGCCAAAATAATACTTTGCTTGCTGATCTGCAAAGAAGCCTGTGGAGATGCCACCCTGAAGGGGAAGAGAAGCCTTCAGAATACTGCAGGGTGTAGGGCTACACTACACAGTTGACGCCAGGTTTGTGGGTATCCACTGTAACAATTCACCTGCAGACATCTGCTGACTGCCTGACAATCCTGCCCTCTGCCACTGGCTAAAAGACTTGCTAATAATAGCACTAAAAGATTTTTTCTCTTGTAGGGCCTTACCTTAAAAGAACATTCTTATTTCAGAGTCACACTCTGTCCTTTGCCAATTAGAAGAATGCTTATTTATGAAATAAAACAAGCACAGCTTCCTAGAGTGATAATAAACTACACTTCTTGAACTTAATGCATTTTTTTGCTTTATTTTACCCAAGTAAGCAAAAGCACATATTACACTTATACATAAATCAAAGAAGCTGCTGTTCCAGCAGTCACTCGCAATGTTCTGATTAAATCTTATTTCCAAAGAGAAAATCTTTGGAATCTTATTTCCCCACATTGTTCTGAGGGTAAATTTTGGACATGCCAATACCTATCTGTTGTTTTTTCTCAAGCAAGCTATAGACTTAAATTCTTATTCCAAAAATTTTATAGTGACTCTGGCTGAAAAGATTTCCAACAGAGCTTTTCTCAGGAAAAGATTCATGCCCTCCTGCCAACACAGTTAATCTGGCGTAACTGTTCATTTAGATTCAACTAAATTAAATCCAGAGCATTTGCATGTTGTGTTAATTGATCTCACCTAAGAAAATAATGCCACTGTGCCAGCAGAAATCCTGTTACTGGAACATGTTGCAACAGCCTAACACTGTGGAGCTGCAAAATACCTATAGCAGAGATATTTTATAATGTCAGGTCAAAACATGGCCCTGGCAGTAAAAAAACCAAAATTCTGCTTGGCTTGCATGAAGGTCTGCTGACTGGCCTTTCCTTGGCCAGAACTTCTGGACAATTTCAGTCCCTGACTGTCCTCATTTGAGCTAAAATCATGTTTGAGGAAAGAGAAATTTCTGACTGAATTTTCCCACCGTATTTATCTCACTGACATAAAACTACAGCTGAGGAAATTGTAACACGATCACAAACTTAGTAAAATCCAAAGCTGTATCAAAGAAAGGCAGTGATTCGACCAGAGATGCAACATTCTGTCTTTAACAAGGCACAAGAGCTTGCTAAGGGTAACAGAAAACAGTACAGCTCACGTGAGAAAAGGGACAAGTTATGAGCATTGTGGGAATCATTATTCCAAATTTATTCACTCTATGTGTGTAAATTTCAGCAATAATGTCACACTAATGTAGTTATTCAAATTTAACACACTCATGTTCATGAAAGAAAAAAAAAAGTCACCACAATGACAAACCATTCTCTGAGATACACTCCGGGTAAGAAAATGCCAAGCAGCAGGAGAAATTTAAGTTACACAATATCACAGATGTGCATTATAAGCAATTTTTTATTTTGCATTGTACCATGAAAAAAGCCTCTTGGGAAGGAACCAGTCGGTCCTTTTTATAGCAGAGATGATTTCTATATGCATAGCTCAAGGCACTCAGTAGGAACCTATAAATAACTAAAACACAAAACAGGACCCACGGTCAAATTTCTATCTTAAAATATAACTAACTACTTTTATTTTTCAAAAACCTGCAATGCTCTTTTTGTAGATAAACTGTTCCAATCACGGAGGATCCTAATATTTTCATGGGCAAAGTACAGAATACCTCCATGTCCTTTTATTATCCCTGGAAGGTGGTGGGGAGATTGTGCAAAAGACACAATCTGCTAGGTTGCCTTCTTGACAAATAGCTCTTGCACCAGAGCTTTGCAAAGAGGCCACTTTCAACAATGCCATGAGTTCTGTTACTCACACCTGGACATCAGCAACTTTGCCAAAATGATTTTCAGAGCATCTCCCTTAAAAAGACCTCCTTGAGATCTTTAGGGTTTCCTTGCTATATGCCTCTATGACTTTGCTGGGGGAAACTGAAAGTCTTTTCCCCAGTAACACGTAAGTGCTATTAAAGAGATTTCTTTATACATAGTGACAGGGCATGCCAGAAAAAGGGGAAGAAAAATGGCACTATTAAACTCCTTCACCAAGTGTCACTTAAAAGCAGGGATTATACAAATGGAATATATGGAACCACTTGTGTTCTTAAAAAAATATATACTCTTTATAATGTATTTGCTTTTCATCATTAAATTCATAGTTTTTACTCAAAAAATATATACAAAAAATTAAACCACAAACCCTTTAAAAAATGCCATAAACCCCAAACTGGATTTCTGCATATTTTCATATGAGTAGCAAGAATTTTATCACTGTTACAAGTGCAGAATTTGGGAAACCAGCTTCCTATCCTAGCATACTACTTTAAACTGAACTACAGAGAACAAAACCTTTAGGTATCTTTAGATATGTATATCCAGAATACTTCACCAAGTATTATTTTAAAATAAAATATATTTTAAAATAGCTTTCTTCTATCTGCTAATCTGCTGGCAGACCATAAATCTAGGAGATAACCCAAGTCCACTTGGATGTTTAGAAAAACAAAAGTTGATGGGAGAGATGGAAGAGTTTCAAAACAGAACAAGCAGATAGAACAAATGTCTAGAATATCCTCTGTCTCCAACAGTTTGTTGATTTTCAAGACTGGAATACTGAAGTTTTCTTTGGAGACTTTTTCAGTTTGCTTCACTGTTTGGGGTTTTTTGGGTTTCGGCTTGTTTGGTGGTTTAGGTGGGGGATTTGATTTTGTTTTAAAATAGTGCTTCAAAGATTTCTTCTCTTTGAAATTCTCCAACCATAACTTAGACCCATGCCAACTTTATTTGGAGCTTCCTGCAGCAAGTTCGGTTTATGCACTGAACTCCTGTTCTTTTCTTGGATGAGGCAGTGAACATTTCTTCCCTATTAATTTTCTCCATGTCACTTGTGATTTTATAGAGTTCTAAAATAAGCTCCCTTTTTCAGGATAAAGAGTCCCAGCCAATTTAGACCCTCCTTGCACAGAAGTCATTCCTTACCCTTGATGGTACTTGCTGTCCTTTGTAGAATCCACTCCATTTCTACTCCATGTTTTTTGAGAGATGAAGACCAGAATCGAATACTGAACATGCAGACACACCATGGAATCATTCCGTGTCATCATGAAGCTTCCCACTTCTGCCTAAAACTCCCTAACCTTGTATTGGCTTTTTTAAAAACAAGTGGTGGGCAGCGAGCTCCTAAATGACAAGATACTTTGTAAGATCTAGAGAATGAACTTTCTGGAGGAAAATTCAACAGTTTGTCACTTTCTTATGTAGTAGCACAGGTCAAATACATCCTTTTCTCATTCATGTGAAAAAATCTTGATTTAATTTATGATGATATTCAAGACATACATTATTTCTTTTTCCTGGCAGAGTTTCATGGAATAATGCCGTTAGTACCCCTAGTGAACAGGTTTTGTACAAAGATACAAAGACAATTTCTTGAAAAGTGCAATGGTTAATGATTCCATGAGATGATTTCCACAAAAATTAAAGCGAGGTGGGAGCATTTGCAGACAGGCACTCCAAAAATGCATGCAGTTAAAATATACAATGCATTGCAACATAAAGTATTTCTGACTCACATGCCAATGACACTAACTAAATATGCAATCTCCTGGCAGCATGAATGTAAGAAGACTGAAAGGGTGATGCTGCGTAGCTGTCAGTAAAGAATTTCCACGCACTACTTGTGTCAGGGATATATAAATAATATATTACCAAAATACTAAAAATATTGCACTGTAGCTTACTGTATCTGTGTATTCTCAACAGTTAAATTAGTACTATATAGTGGGGTGTTTTCAGGAGAAGGGTGAAGAATGGAAAAATGGGAGTAAGGAAGACAGCAGAGAAAGGTTTTAATAGAATAAAAGCACTTCAAAACAATGGGCAGGCAACCAAGGAACTCCAAGATGGTACCAGGCCACATAGGAATCCAAACGTGACAAGTTCCTATAATCAATATAGACTCAGCTCTGTGTTATGGACAGTTAAACCTATTTCTTAAAATAAATTTTATTGCTAGACTCATCAAGCTGTTCTCACCTTTGCTACCCTTCTTCAAATTTCCAGCACCATTCTCAATTCCCGCTTTTATTCATGGAATTAAAATACTTATACTTAATAAATAAACACAAAGATAAAAATACTGTCTCACTTTTTGTCAGATTTAATATCTAACATTTTTCCTGAATCTAGCACTGAAAAAAGTAACAAAAATATATTGAGTAAGGATAAAGGGCAAGTAGGTTATATTGTAATACCTAAGAGAGGGAAAAAAATAGACAAATCATTCTGTTAGCTGCCCAAACAAAATGCATGTCTCAAGATGAAAAGGCCTAAATAGCAATCATCTGATTCATTTCAAAAACATTTTTCTGCTATTTGTTAGAATGTTAAAAATAATTAGAGTTTGCCTTGAATTTTAGGTATAGACTTTTTAGGTATTTATCATATTTATAAATTTAAGAAGTACTTGAATAATTTCAGAAAATACTTTAGATACAAGATATATAGAGAGAAATAAGAAAATTCTGGAATTGCTGTCAAAAGGTACCACTGCTTATGTACATAGGCCAAGGCTTTTAAGAGGATCTGTCTTTGGGAACTACTATTCTACAAGAATAAAATCAGAACAGCTGAAAAACAAAATGTAAAGCCACAACTAAATAAAAGCTGTATCTCTCCTGAAAACCTGGGAAGCCTCAAAAGTCCTGTATAGACATTTGCAAGACTGGACTTACAAAACACAGGAAGGTATGGAATTTTACAATAAGATAGGAAAAATAGCAATAATAATAAAAATTGAGCAGATAATTTTCAAGAGAAGCAACCACAAGAGTATCTATGTGGCTAAGCATATTTTGCTGGGATGTAAACTTGACTCTTAGTCTCCTTACTTTCCAGAATGTGCCAAGAGCCAGAAGGCAGTATAAATTAGAATTATCTCCCCATTTATCCCCCTTTACTGTGAGGGTATTTTTATTCACAGATTAATGTTACCAAAAAAAAAACCAAAAAAAACCCACCAAAACAAAAAAAAGGCATATCTATTGCTTCAAATTAATGTTTATTGGCTGAACTTCTAACTACAAATTGAAGTTTCAGAAAGCTTGCCATTGTTTTCAATGGATATTGAAATACAAATGAATGGATATTTCCCCAAACACGTTAAAAATGAACCCAAAAAATATTTTGCTTTGTCTTACTTTATTAAAACAGATGTAGCCTAAAATTCTTATCTTCACACTAACTGCAGCTATGACATAGTCCTTAGTTTCTCTTCATTGTCCCAGAATCAGCTCTTAATGTAGTCAGATGTTTTTTTTCCCCGACATGCATTTCCCTTCCCACTGTGATGCATAAGGATATTCCATCTAGCACTGAGGGGAAAAAGAAATCACTGTTTTTCTCCACCACTCTGACCTACTGTTCTCCAGTTTCTTTTGTATTATACTCTGCCACTCTTTTTTTTTCTTTATAGATTTTTTTTTTTTAATTAACTTGTATTTACATACCTTCATTTCATTTCTTTCTGCATAAGTTAACTTTTTCGGTTTAAAATCAAGGCACTTCAGGCTTCATTATTACCTGAAAAATTCTGCCAGGGAAATAAAATACATATCTACCACCCTCAAATAGCCATTAAAATAGCTCACATAATCAGCTTGCCCAAAGCGAGATAACTTAATTAGCAATGGTTTGTCACTTTCACCATGGTTGCTCACTAAATTTGGGATTTGCTGAGAACATAGAGTTCAAAAACATCAGGTTTGTCATCAAGCATACAAAATTTACTTTTTTTTTTTAACTTTTTCAACTAATAATCTGACATTCAAGTTAGTTTTCTAAAAGCCTCTAAATCAGAATAGAAGGCAAAATTTATGAAGTGCTGTTTGTGAACAACACTACAGGTTAGACATGACGCAGAGATCTAATTATGTGAATCTATACATGCCTATAAAAATAACTCAGTTTTGCCAAAGTCTCTTAAAACAGCTAAATTGAGAATTTTAAGTACAGAAAAGAACATAATGGAGATAAGAAGAGACACAGTGATAGCCAGCCTAGGCATACATATATAAGCACAGAAACAATTGCAAGTGTTGTCATAAAATTTAATTACAGAAGGGAAAAAAACCCAAACAACAAAAAAGAAAATAAACAAACCCTGAACATTTGCAAATGCCAGGAAAAGCTTTTCCTACTCGAATATCAAGAAAGTCAAAGCCCATTTAATAATGTCAATCAAAATGAAATTTGGGGATAACTAAAGGCAGTTATTTAATGAAATTACCCAGAAACCTCAGGAAGAATCCCAAAGGCATCTTGATGAAATGTATTTAATAATGACTGAAATTTCGACTGCCCAGGGATGGTGTTGGAGCAAGAAACAGCTGAAATATTGAAAGAGAGTAAATCTTTGCCACAATAACCCTGCTTCAAACCAAAGTTCAAGAACACTCACAGCCCTCGTTTTTCAGGGTGACCTCGAACACACAAGACCTAACACATCATTTGGGCAAAACTCTTCCACTCCCAAGCAACAACAGCTGGAGAGGGCACTTTGGTACACATCATCTGTCACTTCTCATCTTCAGTCTCCAGTTTTCCTCAGACTTGTTAAATTCCTCCTGCACCAATGTGCCACAGCGGAGCACAGCCAGCAACAGGCTGCAGGCAGCTCCGAGAGGGCACATGGGAGATGGGTGGCCGTGGAAGTGGGGGCAGCTCAATGCAAACCTCCAACAACTCCCAGCTTCATCGGCCTCTCCACAGCTTGATGTGGCTCTCCAGAGACCACACTGCAGCTCAGGAAGAGAGAGGAGCCATTCAGTCACCCCACACGCACATAACTGGACAGGTCTGTTCTGGTATTTCCAACTCAACTCATTTTATCTCAACTGGAAGAGGGAACCACCCAGTCTGACAGAGGCTGAGAGAGCCCAGCTAGAATAGTTTTGCAGCACTGTCGAGACCATCTTTCAGGCTGCCCTGGACACCTCTGAATCCCTCAGCATGATCAAGCTGCATGGCCAGAAAACAACATTCCAGAGGGAGAAAGCACCATAGCAGGCCCACACATTTTTTTTCTCCATTTAATACCAAGTAAACAAGAATAAATCTGCCATGCAACCATGATTATATTTTCACATAGGCACAGGCAAGGAAAGAGAGCAGATAAATATCTGAGGTAACAGAATTTTCCAATGTAGTTACTTGGAAATATGTTGTAAATTTATCTGCTGAACTTATCAGTGATAAAAATTCATATAGATATCTCTAATTATTCTGACATCACCTGAAACCAAGCTCTGGGACTAAAAGCTTGAAGAGCTCATCTTCATGTGGTAGGTGAAGAGATTTTTCATGCAGTTTAAGAATGCCATTTGATTCTAGCTGCACTACTCTAAAACGCCAATAGCTGAATCTGGGTAGATCTGGTAGGAGTAAAAAGGTTTTTTCAAAATTAGCCTAAGAAATAATTTCATTCCCCTCATCTTTTAGCACCAGCCTTCAAGTAACAGCGGCAGAGAAATGCAGAATAGCAGAAGCATGCAAGAGGCGTTAACAAGCACATTTTTATTTCCACATGTTTCTACTATTTGGTAGCATCTATAAAATAAACCAGGTCATTTATAATATTTGCAATAACATCTCCTTTTTGCCATTTAACTCAACTCCAGTGCTTCGATTTTTTCCTAGCAGTCAAGCCACAGAATAGTAAATCCAACTGCATACAGCTTGATGATCATAGCCCCATGCAGTATGCCACGCAGAGGAACTTGAGAAATTATACTCTTCAGCCAGAGAAGGCAAGGGGTCACCACTTTGTGCAATATAACCATGGCCCATGGTACAGCCTGTGATAAATGATGCCATCTCTCTGTACCTCTAGAGGCAGGACTTGGCCACTGAGTGCTTCTATACAGTTGGTCTCCATGCAGCCTAGATGCAGAGAACTCACCTAAGCTGTTGAAAGGAAATGTTTGAAAGAAGGCCACTAAAAAAAGTCTTTTTTTTTTGTGATAGCTCCTTGACTTTTGACAGAATATCATGGGTAAAATTCATAACTAGATTTGACACTCAGATCTATTTTCAGAATTTGGTTTCTAAGGTTACTGGATGTCACTCAAAATCTCAGTAATTTTTTTTCCATTTCTTACAGAGGTTTAACACCTTTGGTGCAAGTCAACACTAATGCTACAGCACTATTCACTACATGTTGAAATCTAATGCACTTTGGTCTAATTATGAGGTCATTATTAGCATGCACAAAGGCACGTAATTGAATAGAAACAACATACTTGTCAATAAATAATGTACTTAGGAAGATGACAACCCAATAACATGCCATTTAAAAAAAGTTTATTAGTCCATGAATTATTGCTTATCTCAGAAAAAACACAGGTGTTAAATAGTTACAAGTCAAGAATACAAAATATGTAAATCAATAAATCCCAAGTATTTTGTGCAAGAAAATATTTATCAATGTATAATTTATCCATCATACAGAACAACCACTTTCATATCTTCCTGGCTTTCGCTAAAGATGAGGCCAAATTATTTCAGTCCTGTGATTGCACAACATTGCCATGTCAACACTTCCAAGTCAGTGATAACATGCAGCCTCACTACTGGGGACCAAACCTGAGTGAATTTTTTCCTGTCCTTATTCTTTGGGAGGATTAAGTTGTCTAGGATTTTCAGACCTCAAGTTCTCTCACACGCCTGCCTTGTCCCCACTAAGTAGAGAACAACTCCGTCTTCACTCTATGCTGAGGGTTAAAATCTGAGAGCAACAATCTGAGGGCAATCTAGCTTCCATATTCCCCAAATGTGACTCTCTTGAAAAGCACTTCAACCCCAGGCTAGCCAATTAAAATAATCCTTCCACTGCCATAATGATACAGGTGTCTGAACTGTGCTGTGCTTCCACCTTCCTCTGTGCTATCATAAAATGCCATCTCTTTTCTGAACCCCTCAGTTGTTGTCTGAGGTCAGTCTGCTTGCTGGTGGGCCATCTTCAGAATGAGCACAGCTGAATGCAATCATACATATTTTTATAGCAAATGTTAATAATCTAAGTACTGTGAATCACATTTCAGGGCTAGCTTCAAATTCTAAAATCTCCCTTATCTGCCTTTCCCTCAGAATGAGCCACTCCGAGTTAATACTGAAAACCAAAACATTTAGATTGGCAACCTTTACAACCTGATTCGCACTCACTTGCCTCTGTAAACAAAATATTTTTGAATGCCACAGCTAAGTTCATTAGAAATTAGCAAATGCACATTAAAAGCTCTTGTTCCAGGTATAAAATTTCCTATTAATGAAACTCAACTTTAGAAGTCTTAACACATAAATCAAAGAAACATTATTTTTTTTGTAAATTTTAAGCATCACCAATAAAAATAATGCCTATCAAAGGAAGTGTTTGTAGTTGCTGCCATTCTTCTCATCTGTTTTACATTAGATTGCCTCAGCAAGATAAAAGTATCCTCATCACCTCTCCCAATAGAAAACACAGCAACCAAGGCTGCATTTTAAAGCATGCAAGAACAAAAAGGGTGTCTTTAAAAAAAGCTCATATACACTAGAACTAAGCAGCCTGCAAAACATAGGCCTTGCTTCAGATTCAAGAACTGAGCTGCAACAGGCAGTCCTGCTGCAGGTGAGGAAGGAGATGGTGGCACCTACAGCCCACACCCTGAGTAGGAGCAGCATTGCCTACATAACACTTCTGTAAAGTTCGTGTTAATTCGTCTCAGAAGAGCCACTATCAGTCTGATTCCAGTATAAGATACTTGACTTGGACAGAAATTATCACTGGCAGCAGCTTCAGGCACAAACTCCTGCAGCTTTAGACAAGGGGGGATAATAAACTCCCAGACTTTCCAGCAGCTCTGTCAAGATGCACTTTACAAATCAATAATAACCCCTACCTATTAGCTTATAATAGCCAATAATACCTACCTATTAGTTTGAGAGGGCCTACCTGAGTACACAGCATCCTGCTGCTTCCATCCTAACCTGTAATCACTGAAACCTGAAGTATCAGAAGGAGAGAGACAGATTTTTCCACATTCATCTTTCTTCACTGATAAACCATCTCAGCCTCTTTTTTTTTTTTCTTTTAACTCTCTTCCTTCTTTCTAAAAAGCATAATGAATGGCCCCATTTATCTAGAGCCAGCTGAGGAAGGTCTGCAAGTGACCACAGCAGTTTCAGCAGCTCCCAGCTGTGATCAGGCAGTGTGTATTCCCAATACAAAGTCCCTGTGTAGCCTCTCCAATGCCATCTGGTGACCACTATTCCTAGATATTGGGTATTCCTAGACCCAGCAAACTAGGACATGAGCTTATTTGGCATCCCCAGATTTAACTTCTTCACCATCCTCAGAGGACTAAGATCTATTGCACCAAAGGACCCTTTTTCCTTCCTCTTGCAGTCCATCTGTTTAAACAAGGCCTACTAGGTTTGTTTTAATGCTGCTTTTCTTCTTTTCTTCTTTTTTCCCTGAAAGTCCCATACAAATGAAAATTACTATAAAGCAAAAACCATAACACACTAGATCAAGGATTTCAAAGTTAGCCAGGAAAATGTCCCACATCTGAGAAGGGTGCCCCCAAAAAGTGACCTTGTACTATCCTGTATCCTATTATACTGTTAAATACATACTGTGGCATCAATGTTTGGCAATGCAGGACTAGGATGCCTGGATAACAGGAGAAGCTCTGCAATTCTGGCGCAACCAGGGCTGCCTTGGAGCAATCAAACCACAGAGATGTAAAAAATAAAATAAGAAAGAGCAATACAGTGTAAATTTGGAACAGCACTTACCAGTGAGGGAGCTTGTTGAGAATAAATGTTATTCTTTACTCATCAGTACAGTCATTTTCAGGATTTGCCAGACCCACACTGCATACTGCTCTCCAGCATGTTTCCATTGGACAGTAAGGTAGGGAGAGCACTCTGTCCCAGCAAGGGACAGATGAGGAGAGAGAGTATTCCAAGAGAGTCTAGCTTCTCACAGCCCTTAGGAGCCCCACTGGTCACATCCAGCTCATTCAGAGGCACAGAATTTCAAAGATCCCAGCTAAGCTCAAAGACACAGACTCACATCACTGCCTATGAACAAACCTTCACTGGATTTTACACTGAGTTCAACACAGAATAACAGAACATTCTGAGTTGGAAAGGATCACAAGGATCATTGAGTCCAACTGATAAATAAATGGCCTGGACAGGGATCAAACCCACAACATTGCTGTTATTAGCACTATGTTCTAACCAGCTGAGCTAATCTCAGAATCAACACAAACATTGCTGCATTTTAAAGCTATGTCAAAATTGATCCACCAGATTTCTAAGTAATTAATTGATTTTTTTCCATTTACTGAATGAGAGGAAGAGGAATTTCACATGGCCTCTGCTGTATGCTGTTCAATTATTTGTACATTAATAAAAACAACCACAGGGGTTCCATACCTAAGGACCCAGGAAAGTGTTTTTGTATTCATACATTCCTTTTCACATAAAAAGGTAATATCTTTGATGGAATATTGTTAAATATTGCATGCAGGAGTCCTTAATGTTTAAAACCCAGTAACTTATTTAGATTTCATTTTTATTTAAAGGGTTCTGATAATTTTAACCGTCAAAATAATGCAAATAAACCATCAGCTTAGAGTCATTGCCTTCCTGTTTTCCCATATACCCTCCAAGCAAGACAATCCTCAAGGGACGAGTGGTATGCAAATTTATTTTGCAGTTTGGGATTGTGCTAAATAATTACTAACAAAAATGTATTATTTAGCTCCAGGCTATCTCGGTGCATTAGAATTAAATGGCAACTATTTGCTCTTTCACTCGTGGCAAGAACTACTGGGCTGATGTCAGCATCATTTTGAATGCCATTATCGTAGTCGCCGGCTCTTTAGAAGGAGCAGGGAGATTTATTTACAACCTAGTGAGTGTCTCACATTTCTTTGAGCATGACACCATAGAAAATATCCTTCTTAGTTTAGATTACCAGGAGTATATTAGTAGTATTAAAAGTTATCCTTTTATTAAGAAGGTTGCTATGACATTCCCACCTCTATGGGAAAATTCATTATGCCATACAATTTGAGCACCAGCAGGCAACTGCACATATTTACTGCAAGGGAAATGTCAGAAAGCAGAATACACTTTTGAGTGTTTGCCAAAGAACCATGTGACACACGACCAGATCTGATGTTAAGGGTTCTGGAGGTTTTCATTCCTTTTTTTTTTTTTTTTTCCAGAAATACCAATGAAAGAGAGTAACAAGACACTGCACAAGTCTGAATCCCAGCTGTTCTGCTCTTTGGAAAGACCCCAGAAGCATCAGCACTGTACACTCCCACTAACAGGAAGAATAGGCTGAAGAAATAGGAGGGGTGAACCACAGGATTGTTTTTTTTCATGGTCAGTGACAAGGTCCAGGACTTGCCACACTTGCAGGCACTACTGAATCACACTGGGAATATCCTCTCTGTGTCTTTCCTTCCAGGGGACAAGTGCTTGCAGCCTCAGCCGTTTGGGCAGAATCTTTTCACAATATCCCACTCCATGTGTAAGTATAAGTGTCACAATGTAGCCATAAATTACTAGTTTCCAAGGCTTAATTGGCATATATACAGGCATACACTCCCCTGCCTCTGCCTTAACCAATGCCATCCTCCTTTTTGTGTCCTTTTTAATGGCCATATTTATGATGGAAATATTGTAACGATGCATTCAAAACACATTTCAAACTAAATATTCATGAAGTCAAACAAATACTCCTACAGAAATATCCTCTTATGGATTCATAGCAAAGGGGGATTTGTTTCAGTGCTTGGCAATATACTTTTTCTGTAAGCAAAACAGTGCTCAGCCTGCCCCAGCTCAGCCTGGCTTAGCAGCAGCCACTCTCTCCTTGTTACCAAGGTTTATCTTGACACAGACTGAACCAAAATAGCCCTTTGGCCTAACACTGTCATAAAACAAAAGCATCCAAACTTTGCTCTAACATAAGAATGTAATCCTTTATGGACATTGAGGCAAAAAGTAATCAAAGTTCATGAATCTGAACACCATCTTTAGCAAAGCCTTCCTCAGTCAGAAAGCAGAACAAGATCAGTTTCATCTTGAAATTTCATTAATAGCTTTGTCATGCCTTTCTATCTCTGTCCTATTCAACTTTGGAGGGTCACCTGACTCTAAAGTAAAGAACAAAATACAAATTCTCACAGACTTTTTGAATCTGAGTTCAAGGTTAAACTTAGGTTCACCCTGCTATCTAGACACATACTACCAAAAAGTGGGAAAAAAATTAGGGTTGTTCAATACCATGAAATATTAAAATGTGTCTGCATGTATTGTAATTTGCATGTTCATTCCCTAGAGAAGGCATGCAAGCAGCATAATATTTAAACCTAAACTACCTCAGGCAGAGGCAAGTGAAGGCTACCACTACTTCAGAACTGAAGTTCCCACCTTTTAAAATTACGGTTTTCCATCTTCCACAGGCCAAAATTCATACTTGCTTTCAGAAGGTGACACACATAAAGCAGTAATCACAATATTCACCATTCAGCTCCCGGATTTTTATTATTTCGAGAAATACATGGTCAGCATGTGTTGGTTTTAGTCAAATACAGATTCAAAGCACATGTTTTGCTACAGCTGATATTAGACCTACCTGAAGCAGATGGGGATATGTGGACACTGACAAGTTTAGTCAGGGAGAAATTTTCCAGCTCTCGGCCCTGTTCGTGAGAAGAAGTTTCTTTCTCACAAATGGAGCTGAGAACCAGAAGTTTGTGCAAACCATCTCATGTGTTTCTGTAAACTATACGTTGCAGGTGTTTTTTACATTTTGCTGTTCCAACTTGTTATTCTGTAACTAGCCAATGATGCTAAAGAGGTGTTCATCCAAGAACCAATGACTGTGTCCTGTTCTAGCAATCCTGGATATATAAAGGGCAAGATCTTCTTAATAAACAGCTTCTTCCATCTGATGTTTGTGCCGCGTTTCTTGCCATCCCTGGACTCAACTGCAACAGGGATACATCCACTCATTAGATAAACAAAGGGAACACATCCACATTTAGATATCATTACCATCCCAATTATGCCTTCAGACTCCAACTACAAAAACTTTATTTTTATTTGGACCAATATTCAGCCAGTTACCATTTCAAATATTGCCAGGCAACAGACAAGTAAAGAGATGGAGCCATCTAAGAGTTGAAGGCACAACATGTTTTAAGTGAAAATTAAATATTGATTAAGCAACAATTAAAATGCTACTTTATGCTTTTAAAGGCGAACCAAACATGAATTAATGTAATAAAGGCCATTGAATTCTCTATTTTAACAAGTTCTCTGATAAAAGGACAGTTTGGTCTCTTATGTCCTCAGTAGATGCTTCATCTGACTTTGGTTCCATTAGTGTATACAACATTATAAATGGGAAGCATATAGAAAGCATACCTTACTCCTGTTTATTTACCTAAATAGATTTGAACACAGAGCAGAGATATCCCTACAGATCTGTAACAAAGGGAAAGCATTATTAATTAATAAACCTTCAGATAAGCAAATAAATCTAAGTTCTAATAAGCTTACAAGAACCACTTCCTCTTTTTAATATAGTTCATGCTCAGGAACACAGCTTGAACATAGTAAATAAGCAAACATAAATGAAACAATAAGTACAACAAAAGCAGTGGCAAAGCACTGTCTACTTCTCACTAGAAAAAAGACAAATATAAAGATAAAACTACAACAAAGGAAGCAAGTTTTGACAACTTCATTAGGAGAGAGAACTTTACAATCAAAAGAAAAAGGAAACACAAAATGGCTAAAAAAGGCTTCTCCTGTGAAGACAAGAGAAACAGTCTCACTGCTCCAAGCAGCAGTGCCTATCAAAGGTGCAAAGAAAAAGCCCCTCACCACTGGTGACAATGTTTCACATGTCAGCCTGTTCTCAGAGACACTTATCCTGAAACAACACTAAATACTAAAAATAGGGTTTCTCCACTGTCAGGACTTGTCAAAAAAAAAAAAAACCAAAAAACCACTCCTACAAAAGGGACACCCCAGTGAAATTCCAAGACTGAAGACAGAAATAATCAGCTGAGGAGTCAGGACATCACTTTCTCACTTTCACTCTTGGCTTGGTAAAGCAGCAGGCACCAGGGACACCAGTTCAAGTGCAGCCCCCAGCAGCAAGCACTGCAGCATCTGCTTCTGGGCTTCCTTCCCTCCCTGGTACTCCTGGAGAGGCTGCAGCTGCCTCATACTTAACCCTGCATCAAACTGGTAATATCAAACAGATCCTCCTCCCCTCCCCACCCTCAAAGATGGTTGTAACTTTGAGTCAAAAACCGTAAACGTATGTCACATTTGATTTTCTTAAGTGATTAGTATATTACTAATCAAATTGAGAAGCTGATTAGCAAACTGAATATTTGATTAGCTCCTTCCATGATGCAAAGAATTAGATATTAATCAAAGCTCATGAAGATAAGCACCACCATCCTTACACTCAAACCAAGCACCTGGAATTCAGAAGGGGCAAATAATGATTATTAAAACCAATTAATTGTGGCTCTTTGATTACTTCGAGACACTTTTTCCTCATCCAATCAAGGTAATTATACAATAAATCTTTGGAAATACATGCTGTATTTAACAAAGCAGGCCTGATACATTTGTGCTCAATACTCTTCCCTCAAGTGCTCCTCTAGCTAGTTTATACCTTCTTTTCAAGATGACCTATCACTACAAAATTCTATTCCAACAGCTGCTGACTGCTTTTCTGATATTGGCACGAACAAGTAACTGATGATGTGGTACAAAAACTGAGTTTGTTCCACAGATGATAGAAGGCAGTTCATAAGGTGGCTGAAAATACGAGGAAAGGAAAGGTGAAAGGGAAAAAGTATTTGTTGGTGTCAAGAAAAATCAGCTTTCAGCTGATTGTCTGTGCCTTCGTAATTAAAGAGTCATCATAGTCACTGGGACTTGCTTCAAGCTAGTTTCCAAGTTAGAGTTATCAATAACAAACTTTAAATATATTCTAACCAGACTGATCCCAATGCAGGGCTAGGTTTGCAATGCTTAATTGGTTTGAGTTTTGTTTTGCTGGGGTTTTTTAATTTAAACTTGAGTAATCAGTATCTGTCTACATTAAATCTTTTTATCCCTGAAGTACTGTTGTTCTATATCCCTGCAGTATTTTTATTCTATCAATGTTAGGATAACTATAAACAAAGAATTTGGCTTTTATTTCTTAAATGTTTCCAAATAAGGATGCTTATTAGTTTCCTGCTTATCACTGGCTTTTTCAAAGAAAATTGTATTTAACTTTAACCATGTTATTAATTCTGAGGTATAAATTCTTTCTCAGATGAGAATTAAAAATCTTAATTAATTCCCTCTCTGCCTACAGCCAGCAAATATATTTGAACCAGCTTTATCATCCTCTGCATCAGCTATTGGATAGAACACATTACCCATTGCTCAATTGCTGTATCTTGCCTAACCAAGAGAGGCAAAGGATCCCATTTCAGTCCCACTTAATGAGCTGAATTATCAAAGAAAACAAATGTTAATCCTCAAACTTGCCTTCAATTAACATCAATATTAAAATCTGGGCCAATACAACATTTTCTGCTCTGTTTTTTCCTCTTCTTTCTTTTCTCCTTATGCTAGGAAAACCTGCACCCATTAAAATGTGACCACTCATCAATTTTCCTGTGCTGTCAGAAGTGCATTTGTTTCTGAATGCATTCTGGATGCATTTGTTTCAAAGCATTTCTGTGAGAATCTTTATAAAATATATCTTGAGTAGACTCTATTAAGTTGGGTGCTACAATCCTTTCCATCTTGAATAAAAACAACAAGAAAGAATACTTGGAAGTATTCATCTATTACCAAAACAAAAATCACCATATTTTGGCTGTGACAATAACATGAATAATTTAACACAAACCTATTGACTTGCAGGTGATATAACATACAGGGTTGGGAATTGTGTTTCATACACAATTGTATACATGAGCAAGATGAACAATTTCAGTCTAAATCACTGTTAAATTATCAGAACAGCAATCATCCACATATCCATTTGATGTTTTTCTAGCCACCAAATTATTACATCCTGCTTTTGAAAACCAAAGGGGGGGAAGAAAAAAGGATGCAGCACCATCCAAATTATGTCTATTTGTTCGTATCACATATGTGATATCAAAATCTGTTAAGAATTACACACACTGCCTGAGCAGTGACTAAAGGAAAATAAATCACAGTTTTGAGTATCAAAATACAGAAGTCTTTACTACTAGGACAGAATAAATGACTCACTGTCCACTGGTGAAGAACAAGAATGTACACATACAATCAACGCATTTTTCATAGAAAAGGTACTGTTACACAGAGACACAAATTCAGAATTCTTCAAACTCTGTTATGGCATTTAACAAACCTGTAGCAGTTTCTTCATCTTTGCCTTCCAAAATTTGCCTGGAATAGTTTCATTCCTAAAGAAAAAGGCTGTGGGAGTGCTGCACATAACATTTCTGAAGCAAACTGGAACAGTTGGTGAGAAAGTGCAACTCAAACTGACTGAACACATTAAAACAGTTCATGGGAAGCAGCAAATGCAAAAGATTTCTCTACTATCTCGTGCTATTACACAGCAGTCGAATAGAATTTCAGTGTGTGCACTCATAAAGCACAAGGACAGCCACACTTAGTGCTGCAGAGCAGAAAACGCCATGCACTCGCTAAGAGAATCCACTGCAGGTTAGGCACTCACTGACACCTCCCCAAACACCTAATGTACCTGGCCTGCCTTTGATGCAGTGCCTTCCAAATGTTCTCTTAAAAACAGTGAACTTCAGCATCCTTAAAACAGCTGCCCCTGCTGTGCAAAGTAGCCCAAATGTGGTTCTCATTCTTTTCTGCTTGTGGAGCAGACTTCAGTGTGTTACCCAGCCTGCACTGTGTTGAGATAAAGGATGCTCAAGGAGCACTGGATGACTGGCATCCCGTTGGGTCTCTCAAGAAAACAAATTTCTCACCTCAGGAGGCTACTCCTTAGAGAAGATTTTAAATACATACACTTCAAAATTTATTTCTCATCTGTGCAAGTACCTTAACTCTCTGACCAAACTGAAAGACAAGACAGACTAACACGAGTAAAGCCCTGGTATCCAGCTGGGCCATAAAAAGCAGGCTTTTGCTGTACTCTCCCTGGGATTTTGGAGTTCCAACAATTTCTACTACACATTTCAGTCTTGGTTTATTTTAAACTATTGTAAGAACATTTCAATAGGAGAATAGAAGACAATTAGCATGCCTCCAGAGAGCAATTTGGACTTTGTGGAGCTTCTGCCTGATAGCTCTGAACACCACTTTTCTTAAATAAGGCACAATTTTCCCCCACTCCCTCCTTGCCAATGGTTAGGACAACATACCTGTGGAGAGAAGATGCATCCTCCTACTGCCCCATTTTTCTCCTTTTGTAAGTGTAATTGCTAAACTTACAGCAGTCAAAGCCAGACTAGACAGACTACATACCTTCTGGAACTTACATCCCTACAAGCCCCAGAGCACATTCCTGATGGGCCACACAACCTCAAATCATCTTTCTAAATATTTAATGGAGTAGTGCAGGTAATACAAAGGGAAAAAAAAAAAAAAAAAAAAAAAAAACCAAACCATCATTACCATTGATTAAACCATTATTAAATCATCATTAACTCTTTGCAAAATCTGCCTTCTGAATTTCAGCTCACTTGGAGAAACACAAGCAGGTGTCATCCCCATAATCATTCTCTTATCACTCCTTGAGGCCTGTGTTTTGCTTGGCTACCCAGTCCTCAAGGCTGTGCTGCCCTTTCTGTTTATTTATTTATTTATTTATTTACTTCCAAGAAAGATAGAGCTGGGTTTCTTACCCCCATGCATGGAAGTAAAACCAGCGAAACACAAGGCGACATAGACTTGGGACCATCTGCAACATGGCAAAAATTGCTTCAGTTGTTTCAGTATCTTATAAAGTTTCACACCTAAAGATAACAGTGTAAACGTCAGCACCTTTAATTGTCTGTAATTTCTGCAGAAGTCCCCAGTGCTTATTCCTAACACTCCCAAACTCTTTCCAGAATTTCAAATATGCCAGAAATCCCTACTTTTTTCTTCCAAAAGTTCCAAGTTTTCTTCTCTTAGTATTTAGGTACTCAGGTATTCTCAAAAAAAAAAAAAAACCCAAAAAAAAACCTTTCAACAACACAAAAAGAGAAAATTAATGGGAAACACAAAGTAGAATTCAATATCAAAGTAGGAAACATCATTAATGCCAGTCTTTAATCTCATTTTGCTTATTTAATTAAAAGCCTAAAAAAAACCCCACAAAAATGTAAGCTGCTACAAGAGTTTGAAAGAACAATATGCTGTACAACCAAATTTTGCCACATAGCTTGCATGTAGATTGCTCACCTTCATCAAATTGCAGGTACACCAAGTGAACTGAAATATCAAATTATCAAAACAAACATTTGCTTTGTTTCAATATAGTTTAACAAGGAAATTAATAGCTGGAGAGAAGAGAGAGATCTAACTGCACTCCTGGCTGAACGAAGGGTTGCAGACTGATGCTATCTACTTATCACACCTTACTGCTGTCACTGCCAGGGCTCCAAGTGCACCTCCATAGGCAGCAACTGCCCTGAAGAGCCTCACCAAGGATCTCACCTATCCCCCACAAACACTCCTCCCCCAGAATGAAGATATGCCTAGCAAATACGGTGCTCTCAAACACAAAAGAATGTTTGAGAATAAACATGAGGTCTTCCAGTTTCTGCAGTCATTAAGTCAAATATTGAAGAAGCCCTTGTTAAGACCAAAACATAAAAAAAATAAAGAGAGAAAACAGCTTTTTCACCCTTAATTGTGGAAGCAAAGGGTTTTCAAGGAATAGTATTTCTTCTAAAGCATACTACTTGCCAGTGCAAGGTATAAAATTACATTCATTCAGATATTAGCACTTTTCTTGTGTGCATCTATAAAGTATCTTTTTCTTTAGGTAGAGATTTACATGTGTTCAAACATAACAGAATTCCAAAAAGCTCACCCTATTTAATATGAAGGAATCATATTTGCACATCAAGACCACTGCAAAAAGTGTAGGTAATCTGCAAACTCATACATTTCCAGTGCTATCAGAATACCATAAAACCCCCCAAATGAAAGTGACACTTTATATCAGGAAAAATGCATAATAGACTGGATGTCCAGTATTTGAAACACATGTTCTAAATAGCCCTGGCTTGATTTTCATCCCATCTCAACAAACAACTTGCTTTGTGCTGAGACAGAAAGAAAAGGGAATGCTTGTAAAATGCTGTTTTATTCCCTACCAGAAGGGCTAAGTATTAATGATGCATAAATGTTTCCAGAAAAAAAAAATCTTAAAAGCTCGGAGGCCATATGTTAGCCTCACAGCTACACTACAGAATAGAAATATGGCTTTATTTGTGAGTTTACCGGAGTAACAGCCAACTCCACATCTAATTAAGATTTCATTAGTATTTCTGCATTCTCCAAATCTGTCCGAGGCTCTATCTGCTCAGCCTCCCAACAGAAGTTACAGTAGTACTTCTCTAGGCCCACATATCCCTGCTTACCACCAGCATAATTATAAATATATGTACCTTCTATTTTCTGGCACTGAAAAAAACCTTCAAATTGTGTCTTGGGTGCCAGACCGCTCAAAACTACAATGTTCATGGCAGAGAAAGCTCAGTCTCTTCACGTGATTATCTCTGACTGTCACCCAGTAAAGTAATAATTAATCCCAAAGCACAGTGGGCTGAGAGAAAAGACAGTAAAAAAGAGGAAAGGCTTAAGTGACTTCAGGGGGAGAACAGGGACCAGCTACCCCTTGTTCCACTTATTTCAGGTTTGAATATGGCCATTTATTCTCAACAATACTAAGAAAATAAAAACATCAAATTGGGCACCAAAGAAAATTAACTGTATCTGCCTAAAAATATATAATGAAGAACCCACAGTGCTTTCTATTGTGGTCAATTGATTTAAACTAAAACCAAAACAAGCAAACACTCCCTTCCCCCAGAAAAGCAAAAAAAAAAAAAAAAAAAAAACTCATGCTAAAATAAAGCTACAGTAGTCATCAGTCTGTCCATTCAGGAAACCTGGAATTGATGTGCATTATGAAAATTCTGACTATACCTGAGTTCTGCAATATTTAATATTTACTTCAAATCTATTTTTCATCGTGTTTTCTGAAGATCACCAAAATTTGCAGCTTTTGGGTAAATTAAAGGCCACCTGGGCATGATTACAGGGGGAAACTTGTTAACACATATTGAAATTTGAACTGAAGAGTGAAGGTCTCATCTTGTATCACCCAAGAATATTGTTTGGGTTTATTGTTTTTCTGCTTCACCAAATGTTACTTAAATTTGCTCAGCTGGTTTCAAGTTAATGAATAAAATAAAGTTTACTAAGGTAGTATAAATTTCAGAAAAGTAAAGAAGGAAATATATTATTATTTTCTTCTCTCCCCCAGTAACTGTCATGCCCAAATGGCACTGACAGGTTCATTCAGTCTGACCAGGTGACAGTATGACCAAAACCTTCTGGTGGAGGAAGCTCTCACACACTAACCAGGTAGCAGGGGATGTCCATGAGCCCACTGGCAGCAACACACACGGGGATCTCATCCAGAAGAGAAAGCCCACAGCAGCATGAATAACTATGTGGCAGCCCCAGTGAGCTGCAACTTCCCAATGATTTCAGCTAACATCTGCTGGAAACCCACAGTGCAGCCTCACTACCCTGCAGCAGGCTGCCAGTGAAGTCAGTCTCAGATGAGAGACAGAATGAGAACAAACCACAGAAGAGAAAGGATGCTGAACTCTTTGTATATAAAAACAGGATTGGAAAAAACGCTCACTGTTCCAAGTGAAAATGAAGAAATATCATCATAGTGGCAGTAGTAGTAATAAAAATAATAATAAATGAAAAGTTATAAATGAAACAACACCAGGCAAACCTCTTTCTCCCTTTGAAATATCACGGGATGTGGTGATATCAGAGCAGTGCTATGCCCAGAGAAAATAAGCAGCATGAGGTGTTCATGTTGCTCACTAGCAGCAGGTCGTGCCACAGAGAGCCAACACTGTGAGTGTGTGTGTGGGGGTACATGAACATTTGGTCCACAATTACCTACACCACAAACCTGGCACATACACAGTTTTCTCTCATCCACAGTATTGCCACAGGAACATCAGCAAGCTTAATTAGTCATCCAGCTTGCATATCATTTGGGAAGAAGGTAACACTTGCAAGTGTTCTGTAAGAAAATCTCTGATTTAATAGCCCAAATAAAGCCTGAGTGTTAATTCCCGGTCACATTATATAACTGAGTGTAATTAATCTAAACTGTGACAATAGATTTGAGTGCTTACCCAAAATGTTTCCATTTCTGTGCTTTCCACAAATGTCAACAAAATGGAAAAGGAAAACCAAGTACAAATGACATCACAAGACACTGGAATCTCAGGCAGCACAAGTTGCTCTGCTAATTGACTTAGAAAACATTTCAAGGAAGATGAGCAAGTGCTGTATTACTACCAGGCTTCTCTCTTTAGCATTCATCCAAAGCCCATTACACAAATGTATTTTTCCTTTATTTAGGTCTGCTTACCCTTCCCTGCTCAGTCAAAGGACTTAAGAAACCATATGACTGTCTTGACTTGAGTGCCAAGAGGTCATCTTTGATAAATCTTTTGCAATCCATCAAAAAATAATTTCTCTAGTTGTTTATTAATGTCCTTGTCCTATCGCTACACAACTATTTTTATTGCAATTATTATTTTTATAATAATAAGGGAGGGAGACAATACTAACTTGTTCTCAAAGATGTAATGAAAACAAACAACTTGTGCAGCCCAAAAAATGGCTTGGGATTTAACCCATAGCTTTACAGGCCTTGATGTTGTCTCAATGGACAAAGTTATTGTCACTTTGCTAACAGATTGACAAGGAATACACATCAAAAATTTCAGCTGTGGATCTTTGAGCGCAAAATCAACAATTCCAAAGCAAATCCATGGAAAACTGCCCAGTTACCATGAAATGCTTTTATGCAGGGTGTGGAATTAGAATATATTTAAGCCCACTTATGCTGAACAGAGAAGAGCTGTCACTGCCCTTTTCAGTGAATTTACTGACTCAGAGACAGTTCATCTTGCCTGACCTTCCTGAAGGATGTGAATAACAAACACAAAAAGATGAACAATTTTAGAGAGTCACATGCCATATTGTCTATGGACACTCTTTCTAGCATGATAATTTTCTATTTAATTTAATTTAAATATTAACAGTAGTAATAAACCACCTAGATAATTTACTTTTTTATTTCAATGAAAGAGTGGATATGAGACCATAAGAATTAAATCCTTCCCTCACAAGAATTTCTGTAACATAAGTTAAACTGTAACACCTATTACACCAGTAAATAAGTGAATAAACAAGTATTTTTGTGACAAGGCTTTCCTATCTCAAATCAAATATGAAACAAAAAACCCAACAGTTTTTCCAAAGAAATATGCAAAACCAAAATAATACATCACTGTAAATCAGAGAAAAAAAATATGCTGAACACAGACAACTTAATAAACCCATATTAAATGATAGAGTCACAGGAAATAGAATATTTGATCTTGTATTGTGTTGATTTCCAAATACAATAATTCTGGCCAAATAAAATCTCTGAAGTTTCTAAAAGTTGATCAGCTAAGCATATACAGTTACATTCACCAGTTACATTTTTCTACCTCTTATCAAGGATACAAGGAAATTTGCAACTTTGTCTACATGCACCAATTTCTGTTTGGGACTAAATCTTTAGATTAAATCATACCACTAATAAGGTCTATACAATGTGAAAATGACACAGGACATACACAGATAGAATGTGCATTTGGAGGCCAAAATATTTCATTTCTTTATCTGAAAACTGTATGAACTTAAAGGTGTTCAAAACTATTTCAGAATTATGTGTCTCTCGGCTATAATGTTTAGGAAAGATTTAACAGTTTTATGATACTCAGAGCTTCTAACACTCGTTAAAAATAGTTATGATTGCCATGACCCCTTACTGCTACTCTATGAGTGAACTTGCATTAGTAAGAAAGCAAGCCTAGAAATTGAATAATTTATAACTAAATATCTCAAATCTTTACAGCATTTCCAAAAGTACATCAACTTTAGCTTGATTAAATGCTTGCCTGTCTTTCTCTCCTTTTGTGGTGGTACTTACCATATCTTTACTTTTTGTTTTGTATTACAAGAAGTATATTCCAACAATAACCAGGAGAAAGGGCACTTTTTTTTTCAGAACAACTTACGGCTTAAAAGCCCAGCATTCACAAACAAATAATGAACAGTAAAATTTAACAGAATTTTCAGAAAACAGAGATTTCAACAACCATTAGTAAATTTAAACACATGTATTTTAGTATACTCTTTCCCTTTTAAAATTAATTTATCTGAATTTTAATTTCCTAAATTGTCTTCTTGAGGCTCCAGGTAAAAACACCATATGCAGGGAAGAGTGAATAAGCCTCACTTCGAAATCTATTAAAACAGACCTTTAATTCATTTATTTGATGCTAGAAACAGGAGATACCCTGGGATACTGCATTTGAAAAAAATGCCTAACACAATAATATATTACAAGATGCATAAAAATTCTCTGAACTTCATTTTAATATTAGTATGAAAAGTTTGGGGTTTTTTTGGTTTTTTATCTTGTGTCAGTTTGGTTTTTAAGACAGAGAAAAAAATGAGAACTACCAGAAATAGTTTAGAAGTCAGAGCAAGAAGAAAAGAGTTAAAACAGTCCAGTACTTGAAATTGAAATGCAATTCACTTTTGGAATGAATACAAAAGTCTCAGAAGATTAATAATGGGAGGTTAAGTGCAGCATGTTTCATTGAAAATTGTATGTCAGCCACATAATGCAAACATATTGGTATGTAAAGTCCACTGCAGTAGACTATTAAAAAGTCAGATGCAAAGTGCAGCTAATTCAGACAGTAAAATTGCTATTTTAATGGCATTTTGTTCTGATATCCAAATACCAGCATCCTAATCCTAAATCCCTGAGATTAATTAGTTTCCTAGTCTCCTCTTCCCTATACTTAAATTAGTTCATCTGAACTATGCCTTAGAAACGAATGGGCCTTCCCCTGTCTGGGTTTCGGAAAGCCATCAGGTCCTGATTCTGCTCTGGAGATCTGGGCATAAAACCTGCTGCAGACACAGACATTTCTGAAGGGAAAAGGTGCAACACAAACAAGGTGGATTCTGACAGGGTTAAAGTTTTGGGGATTTTCCCCCATGTTGTTCATGTTTTCCTACAACAGAATAAGTAATAAAAGAAAGTTAGTTTCCTTTGCTTGTGCCTGTTTCCCTCTTCCACAGAGGGAACCCAGTTGGCTACTTTGACCTACATGCTGAAGCTTTAGCTGCATCAAGAGATGAAATTAATCCCTTCCTAACTCCTCTGTCTTTACAACCTTCAAAAACCTTCACAACCTCCAAAAACTTATACAACCTCCAACTGCTGACCAGGTGAGACAAGGACAAGAAATAAGAGTGTGTTGAGAACAGCTGAAGTAGCATTTGCAGAGATAGTATCTTTTTTCTTATATCAGCAGATTAGGAGATATTGGAGGAAATAGAAGCTTTTTGACACTCACAGCTTTATTTGCCTTGAAAAACTACAGAAAATGTGAATCTAAGTACCAAATTGAAAACATTGGGTTTATGTAATTGTTTTTTTTCCAGAACAGTTAGATAAATCTTAGAAAAGGGGAGCTAGACACCTATAGAGCAGCAAAAGCTTTTGGGAGGTCTTGAAGCAGTAACTTATAACATATTTCCCAAGCATGAAGAGTAAATACTTTGCACCTAGAGAACAGCTGAGTGTTAGGAGGTGATACTCAGAGAAAACAATATTCTGCCATAACACCAATGTCTCCACTGCACTTAGTACCTAACGAGATTTTTCTTTTACCACTGACATTAATTTTTAAAGTGTTTTTTTACACTTTCGCTTGAAAGACAATACTATGAGAGGCTTTTTTTCTTAAGGAAAATGTTCCTTTTCTGAGTTATTTTGTTCATTACTCATTTGCCTGTGTAAGTTTAGGCTGGTATATATAGATTTTGCCCACTACAACAGCACTAAATGCACTGAATAAAGCACACTACATGTTGAAATTTTCACATATAGAATTGTCAAAGGAGTCCATACAACACCACAAATGGAGAGACACCTTACAGTTCTTAGTCCAAAGAAAGTTTTCATCTTAGGATTGGTTTGCAGACTTTAGGGAGCAGGAGGAACAGTTAGGAAACTAATATTTTTGCAGATGTTAGGGAAGAGTTGGGAAACTTCTTTGAAGAAATGATCTGGCTTATTTGAAGACCAAGTAGTCTATGATATATTGTGTGTGCAAAACAGCATATAGCAATATCATAGAATTGAAGAAAAGTTTGGGTTGGAAGGGACCTCAAATATCATCTAGATCCCTATACCTTGGGAAAGAAAATAAACAAACAAACCAAAACCAACTACTCATAGTGGGTTGTTTCTTAAAACCAGAGTACATGTACTGGTCACTACTCTTTCAAATAAAGAGCCTTTGTTTGTTGAGGTGTTGTGTTTCCTCAGGTCACACAGAGATAAATGTGACAGCCTTAGCTTGAATATGTGCACTAAAATAAATCAGGAAATACAACCAATCCCCAAGCCCTCAAAGCTAAATCCAAAATGTATCACCACATTCTGTGGAAATTATGCTATGTACAGCCAGAACAAGTTTGATAGCACGTCACATAAAACCAAGTGGCTAAGTGGCAGTTGCCATCTATTCATATATATTAAGAACATTAGATGTCAAGTATCCCTCACAGACAACAAAAACACTGAGTTTGTAATTCTTCTCCCTCTACAGAGGAATCACAATTTCATTACGTCTTTGTTCATAAAGATATTATTACCATATTACCATAGCCAACAAGGTGTAAAGAGCAGTAAAACAGCAAAAAGAATTATTATACACTACTTTAATACTATAATTTAGATCTCTCCTGTTTTCAATTACTGCCATAAAGTCCTTTGATTCAATTACTGTAGAAAATTTTACAAATATGAGAGATACTTATCTTTTTAAAATATCATCTTAGGATATATTCAGCTTCAATAATAGATAGGAATGTTTTGGCAGTTATTTGTAATTAATTTCCTGAAGATCCACGGAATGGGTAAGTCTGGAAAGGACCACAGTGGGTCATCTGGTCCAGCCTCCCTCCTCAAGCAGCATCAGTCTACACCACACTGCATAGGAATGTGTCCAGGTGGTTCTTGAATATCTTTAGTGAGGAACACTCTAAAAAGTCTCTGGCAAATCTGTTCCAGAGCTCCATCACTCTGATAATAAAGGAGTTCTTCCTCATGTTCAGGTGGAATTTATCTTTGTCTCAGTTTCTGCCTGTCCCCTCTCCTATTGCTTGGCACCACCGAGACAAGCCTGGCTCCATCCTCTTGGTGCTCTCCCCTCAGATACATACACTGATGAGGCCCCTCTCAGTCTTCCCCAGGCTAAACAGGCCCAGCTCAGATTTTCCCAAGAGAGGTGCTCCACTCCACTAAACACCACAGCTCCTTGCCCCAGGAGCTCCATGTCTCTCCCATACTGAGTGGCCCAGAACTGGACACAGCACTCCAGATGTGGCCTGACTAAGACACACTATGGACAGGGGTCAGGATCACCTCCCTTGCTCTGCTGACAGTGCTCTTTCTAATGCACTCCAGGGTTCCCTTGGTCTTCTTGGCCCCAGGACACACTGCTGGCTCATGGACAGCTTGTTGTCCTCCAGGACCCCCAGGTCCTTCTCCACAGAGCTGCTTTCCAGCAGGTCAGCCTCCAGCTTTTACTGGTGCGTGGTATTGCTTGCAGAGATTGAGACAGACACGGAGCCTGCTGGATGCTAACAAAGCAGCAAGCAAAGCCAGTTTATTACAGTAGTCATCAACATTTATATTTCTTTAATTTCTAGACAAATTTTTCCACTTATACCACCCCTGTCCTTGTTCCCTCAGCAACATAATCTCTCCTCTTATCAAGTCCTTGTTAGCATCCTCATTTACGCCAAAGTGGTCAGGTCGTGGCGTCCTCTCTGTTCCATCTCTGCTTCCTGTTCTTGCCTTGAGCTTTATCTGTCCCATGGCTTTCGCTGTACCATCAGAGGACGGCTCCATCGGAGTTCNCAGAGGACGGCCCCATCGGAGTTCAGGAGCAGAAGAAAACTCCTGGGAAAAGAGCTCCGGAAAACGTACGCTGCAGCGGGTAAACCCAAAGAGGTGAACGACCGGGGGCTGGAGAATGGGAAAGGAACTGCCGAAAGAAGAGCAGGCCACGTTCGGTGTCCTCCAGCTTATTCTCCCCAAGAGACAAATTAAATATGATTCAGAAGTCTTGAAAAGACTGTTAAAATGGGGCAAGGAGAGAGGATTTTTTGCCACCCAGGGGAGTGTTGTTACCACCCTTGAGTGGGAAAGGCTGGGAATCGCTTTCTGGGATGCCATAAGCAATGGATTACAAGAAACAAAGGGAACTAGCATGGTATGGAAGTTAATAATAACAGTGCTCAGGAAAAGAGAAGCAGAAAAAACAGCCATGGCAGAGGCAGGAGCCAGTCTGGAGACAGGAGGTCCCGCGGCTGCCTTCCCAACATACGCATGAGAATTCTTTGGGGGAGTAGATCCAGTTATACCATCCCTACCCTCTGTACCCCCAGAGACGGAGTTACAGGTTCCGCAGCTCACACGAGAATCAGAGAAAATGGAAGTGGAGGAGTTACCCTCTCCACAGGCACCAGGATCATCTGAAAAGTGTCCCATGGTATCCCCTGAAGAGTTAACAATAGCATTAGGGGGCCACGTGTATCCTCCACTACCCCCCTCACTGCCTGACTCACCGTGGCTTAGCCAGAGCGGAGATTCAAGTGCAAATGACAAGTATCTAAAGGCAGAGTGTCTGCAGGGCTCTGAAGGGGAGAAGCATAGATGGCAGGAGAAAGAAAAAGAAAAAAAGCATGCTAAATCCACTGCCGAATTTATGTATCATGGTGCTGGATTTCGGACCGTGTTGGCAGCGGGCATCGAGAGACCCGGGTTCCGGGGGGGGTGGCCCTGAGAGGGGGTCTGTCCACCCTGTGACTCCTGCTGAGGAAACAGCTTGGCAAGAAAGGGAAGAGGGGAAATCCCAGC
>VZTN01000038.1:2163-51570 GCA_013400515.1 Erpornis zantholeuca
TCTGGACTCTATTAATTTGAAAAGAGTCCTACATCCACATGCCACCTCTGAAGGGCAAGGGCTCAAAGGTCCTGTGCAGCACCCTAAGCATGCATGCACTTCTCAATCAGGCCTGGATTGATTTTAGGTGGTTTGGGTTTTTTTTAATGAAACCTAGATCATCTTTGTATTCATACAGACACTCTACTCGTACTGATTAAACTTCACAGGAATCACAAATGCACACAAACAACGTATGTCATGTGTACGTACACACATATATGTACAATATATATCTGCAATACCTACACTGAACTTATTTAAGAGAGTAAGACAAAAAAACATCAAATGCAAAAAATTTTAGATGAAGATTTCACTTCTATCCCTCTGCAATAGTACAGCTTGAGCAAACTCACTTTTTCCCTTAAAAACAAAACCATTACTTATGCATTTTGTGTAGCATTTTGGGATTTCCTGATGAGAAAGCTTTAATCTCCATAGACACTGAAGGTTACTGCAGATTTCCATTAGATTTTTATCAAAAAGGATTTAAACCACCAGGATGCCAAATAGTAAATATTTTCTCACACAAAAATTTTTATTTACCTAACCCATAACAGTGTTTTCAGCACGATTGCTAAAGTAAATGAAAGCCACTTGGAAACCAGATTGCTTCAGTTACAATCCCTTTGCCTGCTCTCTTTCGAAAATTTCCTANCTCTCCCCTTTGGACATGGCTTTACTGGGTGAGCTACAAACACTCCAGTCCAAGAATGCTACTGCTGGGTATTCCTCAGCTGGCAGCTGCTTATGTACTGACACAGAAAATAAATGTAAGCACGGAGAGCTGTGTGTAACCCAGTGTAAACAGCTTCTTAACCCACATTCTTTTGAGAAGCTGTTTAGGAACAATAAACCAGATGCTTCTGAGGTAGAGGAAAACACATCATAAATATGAACGGAACACCTCTTTATTTAATATGCCTTTCAAAACAGATACGGAGTTTGATTGAAAAGTGATTAGTAAAATCTCCTAAATTAGGAAACTATTAATCTAAGAATATATAAGGGAGTGTAAATGGACATAAATTTGATATTACAGACATTAAAATTGTTTTTGTTTAAACAGACTGCCAGGACCCTGACCACTGGGTTAGCTCTGAATGCCCAAGTCAAATCTGGGCTCATGAACCAGGAGCAAGATTTCTTCCAAGTCCATGAAGGAAGGAGCCAATGGATTTCACTCATTACTTCACTAAGAGATCTCAGTGCAGAATTTTGTTATTCAATTTGTCAGCCAAGTTGGGATCACTGTTCAAAGCTCACAGCTTGTTTTGCAGTGCAGTTTAATTTCTATATAGTTGAACTATAGTTCCCCTTCACCCACCTACCAAGACCAGGTCTGCTTTTTGATGCAAAACCTGGGCATGTCAATAACAATAAAGGCAAATCCTTTTCTCACAGCTCTTACCTTACCTCTAAAGTATCTTTTGCTGTCATGAGCTCCCACAGGAGAAACACACCACATCCCAGATGCTGGAAAAGGGGAGAGAGGGAAAAAATCTTTAAAAGAATTTTTTTCTAAAAAGCACTTGAAAGTTTTAAATGCTACTGCATGGGCTATTCTCTTCCTGAACTGAGCCTTAAAAAACCTTTTCTTTATTTTTCAGAGTTTCAAATTAGACAACCAAGTGCGTTGCAATTGCTTCTGAGCTGCTTGTAAGTGCATAGTAATAGCAAGGCCAGTCCTCCAACACTGCCTGGCTGATGAAAGTGAGCATCACTCTCATTTGCCCTCATTCAGGGGAAGTCTTAATGGGAAGCAGAGCTCGAAAGAAATTGGCACTTTGAGAAAAATGGCTATGTGGGGAAGAGCACTTTTGTTAATAGTAATTGGAGGACATACTGCAACATCTTTTCCAATTGTCTGAAAGTCTGTGGACAATCCAGAGTCCCATTTACCCCCATCTTCTAGCAGAGTAATTCCACTGACTGTATTGTAATGATCCCTACTTTACACCAGTGTTAGCAAGAACAGGGTTACACTGTGAGTTGAAGTCTCTGGTGAAGGTGCAAATACCTAAAATCCAGAGAGAGCAGATGTTTAATTCAATGCCCACATTATGCCTAGAGGTCAGGGTTCTGACAATGAGGACAAAAAGTAAAAAGACAAAAGGAATGTTAGTCTGACTCAGTGTCTCTCCACAAAATACCAGAAGCATAATGATATAATGTTAACTTCAGCAAAGAATACAGAAGGTGACAAGGTTATTTCTTTTTATCAGCTGAGATATCTTCTGTGACAAAACTACTGTTCTGCAGTGCAGCCTACTTCATCCCCATACAAATGCAGAACAAAGAGGGCAAAACCAGAACTTTTCTCTCCCATCTTCTTCCACAGTGCTATTCATAGGTAGATTTTAGCCAGTGATGGCTTTTTGGGACACATTTTAGGCAGCAATTTCATAAGTACATTATTAAACAAAATTATTTGCAGGCACATACAGTTGAACAGTAAAATCTCTTCATTCCTAGAGTGTGTCATCCCTCAAGTAGGGAAAGGTGATATTTTTGGCAGTTCAGCTGTGCCCCTACCTTCCTTGGCATTTGCCCATATTGACTATGCAGTTCTGATGTGTTTTAAACTTATGAGCTAATAACTAAATATTGAGGAGTATTCTTTAACTTAGATACAGGTCTAAGGGATGAGTGATGGTTACTTAATACCAGTCTTTAATTAGTTTGCAGAGATTTGTAACCTCAGGAGCCTGAATCCCCAGGCCATCATCATTCTGTTGTTTGTTCCTCCCTGTAAGTGAGTTTTGGTGAGGAACAGCCATATTATTGCTATAAATTACACTTGCTTCTCCAAAGCGAAAATGAGAACTGAGGATTGGAGTGACCAGCTGGGAACCAGTGTAAGAGACCTCTGCCCCTGCAATGCTCTGTGTTCTTTGTTCTTGCCCTTGCCATTGCCATTCCCTCAGTCCTACTGATTCAACTGTTCTTGTGTGCACACCATTAATGAGACGTGTGAAGGAAAACATTAAAAATAATAAAATAGGATAAGCTGTGATGGAATAGGTGTTCTGCTGGTGTAAGTGAAAGAACTGAAGCTCTCCATGGAAGGGAAAAGAGAAGAACAAGTGCAAGAAACAAAGTCAGGCTTGGAGCACTAATGGAATAGCCAAGAAGTACTGCTAAACAGGACTGTGATTGCAACAATTTGGCTCTTCTTATTTCAGGAATATTTTTTACTTCTTATATAATAGCCTGAGACCTATTCATAGGTAATCTAGTGTACATAACAAAATAAAACATTCTAGTGATCAATCTCTGAAAAAAATAGTTGTGAACCATGAAGACTTAGACTTGAGTAATTGTATTTGTAGCCAGGGTTTCTGACTAAACATAATTTACATCCCTCCTTTGTATTAGTAAAAAGAGTACCACTGGAGAGAGACAAAAGGATGAATTCACATATTATTTGTGTTCTAAACCCATATTTTAAAAATACATTGTAGCACATTCATGAAGAAATAAAGAATGTGAGTTTGTACAAGAACACAGCCTGTTTCAGGAGCTGTGAAGGTGATATCCTTGCTAGAGAAAAACATTTGACTTTCCAGGGCTTCTTTCACCTCAGGGCTTGATAATAAAGCTAGGCTTGGAGATATTTTCCTTACATGATGGTTAGGAAAAGTGGTGTGGGTAAAGCAGCTTTTCACAAGGTGTTTACTTTAACTCTTCAAACCTCCTGAGCAGGTGCTGTGATTTCCTTTATGCATTGGTTTAGCTAAACTTAAAAGTCCATCAATAACAACAGCAAAGCTTGCAAGGAATTTCATTTTGGACATGTTTTCCAGATGGGTTGTTTTTCCTCTAAAGCTGATCTGCTAGAACATATGTTTCTTTTACTGTCCAAATCCAAACCCACTATAGAATTAAATATGCAAGCAAAACATTTCTCTCTAGTTTTAAGATTTGGCATTGATTTAGTTTATTTGATTGGATATCTTTTCCATAATTAGTCTGTTGAATAATACTAAGTCATCTTATATGCAGTTTTTTGTTTTCAGAAATGTTAATTCAGCCACTGAAAGAATGTGTTTTTAGTGAAAAAAGTTACTTCTCTCTGATCACTGAGCAAAATACATTGGAAATTACAAATTTCAAGATCTGTTCATAATGTTGTTAGGCAATGTGTCAGAAACTGTGATACAGAGAAGATAAGAAATACCCTTTATGTTGATTCCTGTATTTTTTGTCTATGTATCTCCTTTTGATTTATAACATCCTACCTGTTTCTTGTTTCACATGGGAGTAGACAATCCAACCTTGATAGCACAGCAGGAGAATCAACCTATTTTTTATGTGAACCGCTGGGAATATTATGTGTGGAATGTACTTAGTAATTTTTGCTTATTCTTGTTTGATGTTTTAGGAATTTTGGAGTTTTCTCACAACTCATGTTCTTAAAATGACCAGGGGAAGATAACAGAATATTTTAATGTTAAGATTCTTGTCCTTGAGAGTGTGACACATTGATAACAAAAGAAACTACTGTTAGGAAAACATACACAGTCAAATACAAAGCATACCACAAATTTCTTGCAAGCTGTTAGTTTTTCATACTTAATGTTTTGTTAAAAGTACTTGAAGGCAAATTCCAGTTAAGTAATGACTATTAATGCCTGTAGGCTCTTAAAGATCAAAATGATAACAGGAGTGGGTTGAATATTTGACCTTATGCCAATAACACCAGCTAATAGGAGAATCCATTTGAAATGTATGGGAATTATGTTTTCTAAGGATTTCTTCCCATTCAACCAATTTCAGCGAGGAAGAGCTCAATAATCTGATGATATCAGCAGTACAATGTGCTCTTAATGACAAATACATGCTGTAGCTGAAAATTTACCATATGGATACAAGCAGGTCTGTAGGCTGTAGATGGCCCTATTCATACTGTTTCCCTCCTTGCTTTTACACCTGATCCATTGTATGGATTTTAAAAACAATGGATATAATTTCCTAGAGAAACAGAATTGCTGCTCTGCCCTTTTTTGTTCCTTACATTCTGGTATTCAGTAACATGCTCAGAGATTTTCATATGTGTGATATGAATCATGGCTTTGCCAATCTCACTTTGAATTCCTGTAACTGGCCACACACAACCTCCTTCACAGCTTTGTTTTCATGTCATTGCACTGCAATCTAATGCAGTTCTTAGAAAGCATCCTACTCATCTTTTCCAGCAAAAAATATTTTGTTGAGACTCAAACTTATTTGCCAGAAGCCTTACTGTTCTTGCAACACTTAGTCCTGAATGTGTCCAAATTTACATCAATCACTTGTGTGCTCTTGTGCTCTCCTTGGTGTGAGGCACTGTAATGTTTGTATAGTATTCTGATACCTGGCACTATGTTAAAATAACAGACAGCTCAAAGGACATGGGGAATGAAACCAAATGCACAGGGGAGGATGAGCACAGAAGAGACCAAATTCTTCCCGGTTGCTGCACATCAATATTCTCTACAGGACCTGAGTTGATCTTTGTGTATGGTTGTGTGTGTGTGTTTGTCTTTCTTTAAACTCCAATTACATTTATGCTCAGTGTGTGTGGTTTCTCAAGAATGAACAATGAATAACATCCTACAGTTCTCTCCTAAAACATCAAAGCTCTCTGTACAGTAAACACAGAAAGGATCCACTCCCATTATAACAGGAATAAAGGTCATTTTCCCTTTCTCTCAGACTCTGATATCAAAATCACCCCAGCTTTCTGCAGCACTGATTTTAAACCTAAAGTGGGATTGTTTAAAAGATGTTTTACTGTTTTCCTGCTGTACAAAAATAATAGACAGGTTGTGTCTATATCACTTGGAGAAGGCATTTGCAACACACATTCAGCAAGTGACCAGTCCCTCCAGCGGTGACACCCAAAATAGTATAATGGTATTTTTAACAGTGAAAGCTGGAATTTTGACAAACTATATTTCTCTCATTGAGAATACATAGCCTGAAGTCAATGTAGGGTAAAAGTTATGGTGAGTGACTGTGCTGTTAATAGACTGGATGACAGGTTGGCTGCTATTCCCAGTGAGTGATCTATATCTATCAGCTCGCCCTTCTTCTCCCCCACTAATAGACAGTTGGCTCTTTATCACTTCTCTTGTGGTCAGTCCAGAGGAGTTTAGGTTTAGCCATTTCTCTCTTTAGAAAGGGAAATGTGAGCACAAGGTTATGAACAGCTCTTGACATTTGCTTGATCAGACCACAAATCCCTTTTGCCAGAAAATCTAATGCAGCAAATCTTTGAGGATCATTTTGGAAGCTCTGTCTTTGAAGAGAGTCTGCTCTATCACAGAAGTCTCTCACCACTGTGTGTGAAACACAAGGTGAAAGCATTAGGCATCAGTGTTATCTTCAGTCAGAGACTCAATAGATAACTTGGGAAATTTGCAGGAGCAATTGGGTCAGCATGTTCATGTGCCTTCTTCTATTCTAGCAATATTGTAGTAGTCTTCACTATACTCTTGTAAATTTTCAAAAATTATTTAGAAGAGATTTACATACTTGATGAATGACGTGTGGGGCCTGAGAGTAGCAGTATGAGCTGTTCTGGTAAAACACATTCCCTTTCTCAAGAAAATTTGCCTTTCTTTCATCATTAGGCACGTGGATATGCCTTTGTCTGTATAGTCCATCTTCTCTTCCTATGGAGGTATCTCCACCATTGAAGAGTGGCATCTGACAGGAAAAAGGAATACTATGAAACAACATCTAATATAATAAGTGACACTGCAAGATAAACGTGTTCCCTCTTAGACAAATTGTGCTTTGCTTTTTGGGCAGTAGTTAGTTCCAGCAAAAGTGGAAGGGATCAAGAAGAGTGGAAAAGGTGGTAGGACAAAAAACTGCAAGATCAAAGCCTCTGTCTAAAGCCCTTTGACTTTATCATGTTAATTCCCAAGCCTTTGAAATCCTTTTGACAAGTACTCCCTCAAGAAGTTTCTAGAAGATGGAAGGTTCTCTGTAGGAGAACTGAAGGGTAATTTTGTGAATGATAACAATAAATAAAAGAAAAGCACGATGGTTACTGTAGTGCTAGATCAGTTTAACATGTAAAAATTAGGTGATCAGGATTAACAGTGTAACATGATAAGGAGAAAATACATGAGTTATAAAGGACAATTAACAGTAAACATAAACACCAAGCCACCATTTGGTAGAAATCACATTATATATATAGTTATCATGGCATTCTAAGTTACATATGACTTCTTTTTCCAGAGATTTACCTGTGTCTGGATACAAGTGACATATTGAGTAATAAAGATCTGTTCATTTAAAACCTATGCAGTACATTTATTCGTGTCTTACCAATTTGCTGTATTGGTTCTCACTCCCATAATGACCTCCTTTGCATGTACTACCAGTACTACTCCTCATACTGTCTCTTCTCACTTTCTGCTATTACTGACCTTCTCCACAGCCTCCTCATCTTGCCACTCCTTTCTTTTATTGCTTCCTTATCCACACAGTTACACACACACCCCATTCACCACTTCCCTGCTTTTACCCGTTTGCCCTCATTAACAGACTGCCATTTGTGACATTTTTTACAAAGATGCTGGATCTTTCTTTTTGTGCCTGTTTTAAGGGGAAAGAATGATCCTGCAGTTAGGGCACTAGGTTGGTGTTATAGGGTTCAGATTGTGTTTGCTGGCCTCCTGCCCAGTTAATGTAACATGGTTTTAGTGTAATTGAGAATAAGGAATGCTATGTATGTAGAACTTTCAGCAAATCACTTAAACAAAGTGCTTGGATGTCTGAAAGCTTTCTCTAAGGTATTCATTACCCTGCAATTCCAATGGGAGTTGAGGGGATGCAACACTATGTAGGACACGTTCATCATGTTGAAGGATTTGGCTTAGTTCACCACCTGCAAAAGGGGCTAATTCTTAGCTCACATAAGGCTTATGATGATGAAAACATTCTATTAATGTTCATTATGTGTTCCTTTGCTACAGTAATGAGTGCCAAGAAATAATTCTCTCAGTAAGATGAATGCCAGCTAAAATAATTCTGTTCTAACAGATTAAATTCAATGCAAGGTCACCAGTCACCTTTCTACAGCACCCTTTGTCTTTAATACGTTCCTAACATGGAGTAAGTCTTTGGAGGAAAAGTTTAACATTAAAGTCCTCTCCCAAATGAGGAACATATATCAAAGACCTTAAGCAGAGATGTGTGCTCCTGTGCCCATGGTCACAGTTCCCAGCTAGGCACTCTGCTCTTTCTTAAGTCTTTTGGTGGTTAGATTTCACATTACATGTGTGTGCAAGGCAACAGCAAGGCTACTTCTGTTGATGTCATGTTGAGTTCAGAACTGTAGATTCCAATTCATGCTAGGCAAATTATCTCTGGATTAAAATACACTATTTTATATACTAAAGTACTCTCTCTCCTCATCCCACAATTGCAGCTATCTTGGCTTTTTTCCCCCTTTCTTTATTATTTTTTGAGTCTCCTTTTCATTTTCTATTTCTTTCCTATCATTTGACTCCCAGCACTAATTCTATATAATGGCCATTTCATACTTTTAATCTTTTACTTTCACTTCCATCTTTAATATGTAGCTTAGATGATACAGTCTTTCTGCCTCAGGGCAATTCTTCATGAGTTTGTTTTGAACTCACTGTATTTTGTAATTTCCTTGCCTGTGCATGGATCATAACTTCTATTTTATAAGCATTTCTGTTTCTCCATTTTGAATGCAAGAAATGGAGTTTGTGCACATTTATGTTTTGTTGCATGTGCCTGAATACCTTGCAGATGTAACATGCTATTTTTACAGATTTAGGTGTATCTCTCCAGCATACTCAGAAGAGAGAATGACAAAACTGTAAAATTCCCACTTTCTTTTAGGAAACTGGTGACATGAAATATATTGAAATACGAGACTGTTATTTTCCTTTTCTCAAGTGTCAAAGCAAAGAATTGGAGGACTTTGGAATAGCGTAATCTTGAACTCATTCTCTGAGAACTGAGTTCCCTTTAGCAGATTGGTGCACAGACTGCTCCAGTCAGGAGGGTCTGGAGTGCTCATGTAGTGTAAGGAAGAGCAGGTGACAAAAATGATGATGAACAGCATTGCCATGGGCCTTAGGCAGAATGATCTCTGCAAATGTTACTCCACAGACCTGCTTTCAGAGCCTAAAAATAATCATAATATCTGTAGGAAGACTGGATGCTTGTACCTCCCTTATGTGGAAAAGGAAAAGGCTAGGATAAGAGCAACAGATAGATAACCATTCCCTAAGAACAGAGATATCAAGGCCTGGAGGTTTACCTCAAAGGTCTTCCACTTTGTGACCAGTTTTATTTTTGAAGCCATCACAGCCAGATTCTTCATACACAGACCCTAATGCTGCCATTGGACAGCCTGGCTCCCAGTCAAGGCAGGGAGAAGCTACAGGGACACAATCTGAGTCAGACTTCTTATCTAGAATATATTTGCCCTTTTATTTTATTTTGTCTCTCCAGAATATACAGCCCATCAATATTTCATTGTTCAGTGCAACTTAGTGCTTCATATTCCTCTCAGGAATCTCAACTTTCTGAACTATAGAAGCATCCAAGTCCAGAGCAGAAGAAACCCAAAGCAGCTCTGGCAGTGGTTGTGACCCAGCAAACACTGCATGTCTCAGAGTCAGTGTTCATGTCACTGCCAGGTGCATTACCTGAGCAGCTGCAGGACTGTGCTGTGTGCATATCCAGTGTGGCCTGCAGGCTGTGTTGTGCTGCACACACCCCTCGGCTGCAGGAGAAACTCAGCCAGCTCCTTGTAACCAAGGAGCCCACAGGCAGCTCCTACTTGGTACCATTGAACACCGCAGGTGTGGCCTTGCCTTTATCCAGAGCTGCAGCAACAAGGTCTCGCATGAACCTCCTTCCTGTTCAGCAGTAGAAGGGATGAAGAGAGTTCTTGCAAGAAAATTCTACACTAGCTCGAATGACCAGAAAAAGAGAACCTCTTCCACAGACAGGATCTGCTTGGGGCATGGATCACAGATTATTTTGATGCAATATCAACCAGGGTCCCCAACATATAAAATATCGAAATTACTTATGCTATTCTCATAGTCTTAGCTCTAATAACTAGGATTTTAAATGATAACTTTCAGAGACTGAGTAACTTTGTGGGATCATTATGGACCAGTAACTCCTAGAATGCAGCTCCTTCTTTTGGACATATTGGAGGGTGAACCCACATCTCATAGAGTTCAGATTCTTCATTCCCGAGATAATGAGTATGATTCAGACTTTTGTATCAGCAAAACAAGACATGGTACCTGCAGTTTGACCCAGCAATGTGAGTTTTAACTGACATATTTATAGGGAATGGAATGTAAATAGCATGCTGATATTCTGGCTTGGAGGTAATACAGCACAATAGGTTACTCCATGCTTGTAACTCAGCTACTCAAAGGCTGAGGATCAGTGAAGTGCTGTTCTTTTGGAATTGCATTTCCCGTCAGGCTTTGAGCAGCAGAAGTTTGTACAGTCTCCAGTGTCCTTGGCTGTGTGCATACCACTCAACACTTTGGCTCAAGTTCTTCTTGCATTATCTTGGCAGAATGCAGAGCCTTCAGGAATCCTAATCTTTTATTTAATCACTTTATCTTTTCAATTTCATCCCTTTTCTATCCCAATCCTTTATTTTTCATTAAAGCCAGTACACAAAGATCAAGCTGGTAGAATATGTTCTGTAGCTGTCAATCAGTGGGCACAAAAAATACAAAATGTGAATAGTTAAATCACCAGCCTTGTCTGCTGAAGTTATCTGCATGGCAGAGATGTCAGAGTATTGTTTCCAAGCCTGACTTCTACATGCAGGGAGTAGCAGAGCATGTCCTAGCCTCTTTTATCTTCCTCAGGAGAGCAGCCAAGTGGCATAATCAATTCTTCCAGGCTTTTGTCTTTCACCTGATGTTTACTTTGCTCACTGCCTAAGGCTCTGCTGTTCTTTTGCCCCTTAAAATGTATTTGCTTTTGGACTGTATGAAAAATAACTGCAAGTTTTGCATAGTGTTATATATACATATATATATATATAAATGGAATATATTGACAAAGAAGCAGGATATTTCTCCTTTTCTCTAATTACTACAACAGCAAACTTCCCTTAGTTGTTGAGAAATAGTCAAGCAAACACAAAACTACCACTAAAATTTAGGAATAACCTTCTTTGTACAAGTTAAAGAGGGAACTTTAGCAATCCACACAGTTTTGATGAGTATGTGGTATATATTATTGCAGCTAACGGAGGTCAAACATTAGAGATGTGACTCTTCTTGCAACTTCTGGTATTAAAAAAAAACCAATCTATGGATGAGAAAACCTGAAAAGCATTTAAATAAATTCAAGGTGTTTTAGTTGGCACACAGTCAATTCATAAGGCAAAATTAAAGTTGGAAGGGAGGCCAAGCTACATTTTACTTTGTTTTGTTTTCTCACTGATTTAAATTCATAAGGCTGAGGTACCACAAAAGGATAATAGTGACAGTTATGATAAGAAAGTGTTTCCTTTCATTCATATCAGATTTCTTCTAAAGTCAATGTCACAAATTCAGGTTAATCGTTGTAGAACACTTCTCTAAAAGCAATACTTTTGCAAAATATATCTGCAGTATAATCTTCCAGAAAATAACAAGTATTGCTACTGAAATAAAAGGTGGAATTGATAACTGAAAAGTGATTAACGAGTTGATCAGGTAGGGAAGACAAAATAGCAAAGGTAGTGAAGCAGGTTTCTGGCTATTATTATTAAATGCCAGGATTTTTTTTTTTTTAACTCAGGTCTGTATGTGTTCTGTGTATTGTATACGCAACTCATTCCAAAGTGAGCTTCAAACATACAACAGAATGAGAGTCAGGTTCACCATGTAACTGAAAATACCTGTGTTTTATGCAGGTATAGAAGTGCCAGTGGCTGAACAGAAATAAATAACCATATTTAAAGTTTATTTCTAAGGTAAGAATCTTAGAAGACTTTTTAGGTTGGTCACTTTTAAGGCATTGTTTCTTTTGTTTTACTTTCATTGTATTAAAAGGCTTAGTTTGGACATCTGTGCAGGGATCTTCAAGTGAAAGAGCATCCTGCCTTATAAAGGAATACTTTTCCAATACTTTCCCTGGAAAACTTTAGATGAGAAGAGTGGAAAAGTGAATTTGGCATCATTTGTTTGTTGATTGACATGAGAATTTGTTTCCAGGAGTAATTTTGGATAGACTTATTTTTGGAAAAGGGGAATGGGCACAGATAAACAGTCAAGAGTAGAAATAGAGTATATAATAAGAAAGGCTCGGAACAGCTGGAAGTACCACAACAATGCAGTGGTTTCCCTGAAATTATGCTTATTTTAGAAATCCCCATATTTGGTCTTAACTTTGAATTCCTCATTTTCACGGGTGTTATGGATTTTTTTGTAAAACACTCTGCAAATGCAGATTTTTCTAATATGTAATTTCTTGGAATACTAACACTGCATCCTAGTATCACTGTAATGAAAGCTCTTCCATTGTCATATGAAAAGTTGTTGCAAGATAATTAAATGCGATGGATATGATCACTCCAAGGATCTACTACTCATGGAGTTTTAAAAAAAAAAGTCTTTTAAAACCAATAATCACACCGAATTCTTGAATGTTGCATGTCTAAAGCTGGAAACAAATAAACATACAGGTTCGACTCCCAAATATGAAATAAAATCCTTAATTCTTTTCTAACTTTTATAATGTAACTAAAGAATAAAAATATTAGT
This sequence comes from Erpornis zantholeuca, assembly GCA_013400515.1. Classification (NCBI taxonomy): domain Eukaryota; kingdom Metazoa; phylum Chordata; class Aves; order Passeriformes; family Timaliidae; genus Erpornis; species Erpornis zantholeuca. Next base: position 14,976 of record VZTN01000038.1, read on the forward strand.
GTTCTAGAATGTGTCAAGGAAGGACCAGGAAAGAGCAAAAAAATCCACTCAAGAGAAATCAAAAGACGGAAGATAAAAAATATTCTCTTACCTTATCAGTTCCTCAAAGTTTGCAAAAATAATTTAAGTCTCCAGGCAGTCATGAGCAGCTGAGTGTCAGGAATTCCTGTGTCAGGAATGCATACAGTTGTGCTGTCCATGTTGCCACTTCTTTTTGCTGAAATTTAATAGTGTACATGCAAAATGGTGCTATTGGTTACTGTTGGCACAAGCCACTCTTTAACTCCTGGAACATTATATTCAGGTGTTCACCCAAAAATAAAGCCAAAGAGCTGTAACTATTGCAACACCCGTTCATCCATAATCATTCTGAAAATGAGGGTAAAACACTAAGGGGTAAAACACTAAATGAGGGTAAAATCTCTAAAACATCAGAAAAAATTTCTCTTCTACTTTTTTTATCATTTTAAGAGGGGATAAAAAGCTGAAAGCCCCTGGAAAACCCCTCATACAGAATAGACAGATTCCCAAAATCCCTTTCTGAGGGCTTCCACTAATCTCTTAATTGCCCTGGAAAGCCACCATGACCAGCATGTTTCAGTTTCAAAACACTCGGTGGAAAGACCTCTAGTAGTCTTCCCTCCATCAGAACTGCCCAGCAAGGGAGTACAGGCTATCCTTTTTTTGCCCTCACCAAAAAGCTGCCTGGTTGTTTCTCAGAGTTTTGTGAAAACTAGGATACCTGGACCAAGCTGAGACTGCTTAGAGACCTCAGCTGACAGGCACTGAAACTTCCTATCTCCTCCCAAGAAAGGAAGTTCTGAAGAAAGAGGAAGACAAAAACAATAATCAAGATTTTCACACCCTGGCATTGCTTTTCTTTCTTCAGGCTAAATATTAAAATAGTGAAAGCGTAGATTTTTACCTTAAAATAAGACATTAATATTATTTTTTTCATTTTTTTGCTTTAAAAGTCAAAACCAACTGAAAACACAGATAAAGAATACAAATATTCACACCCTCTAGCTTTCCCCCTCTCACTGCAGTCCCTGGCACAGGGATCATAGATGTTCAGAGCTGGGAGTTTATGAAGGGCTCTATTGCCAACAGAAAGGCATCACTGACCATTTAGGGGCTGTGCAATCAGTGAGTCAGCTCCTGACAAAAACCCAAGGTTGTTTTGGTGTCCTAAAGCAAAAGGAGAGCAGTTCCACCACAGGAGAGGAAACTAAGATCCAGTTTCATCCAGTAGCACTGAATCAAGAGTATGACCTGATGGCATCCTATCAGCAATTAACTTGCTCGTCATGCTTTTGAAATTCTCTCTGAGCCAAACGTTTTATCTTAGTCATAAAGTACCCAGGTCCTTTCCTATGAACTGTAACTCACTGCAGCAGCTCACTGAACAGGTTTTGGTAGCTCCCTTGTGTACTGAGCAAAGGTATTGTTATACATATTAATATTTTTTAAAGGCTTATTAAAAGAATTAAGACACTGAACAACTGCTGTGTCAACAGCAGAGGTGAGGGAGCTCTTATATTTAAAGGTGCAATATGCAGAAAAGAAATATAACCTTTCCAGAGAAACCCTGTAGCTACAAAATCTTATTTTTAATTATAGGCCACAATAGTTTTTCTGATGAAAATAAGACATTCTGAACGTCCAGCTGAGACAGTAGCTCAGTAAGCTTGCACATTGTATCACCGAGCTTGAGTCCAACACAACAAGCCTAATAAAGCACGCCAGACTTTAGATTCCGTGTTCTGGCTCTTATCCCTTTGTCATCACCTTAAGGGCATCCAAAATTCCATTTTAGTTAATAAGATCCTCCTTGTTTTTCTTCTGATAAAACTTATTACAATGAAATGGTAGTGGCAAAAAACCTAAAAATAAAATAGAAGACAGCAGCTGTGCTGTCCTGGTTTCAATGGCTCTGAAAAAATGCATAAATAATGGACGCCAGGGATGGCCCAGTGGGAAAGCACAAAATTATGGGTGTGAAAGAATACTCAAAGGAGGTGAAAAGATTGTGAAATGGCAATTGAGGTGAAAACTTTCAGCATAACCTTTATGATAAGCACTTCCATTCAAATAAAACTGAAAAATCTCATGGACACACTGAATTCTGCCTTCAGAAAAACCCAAAAATAGTTTGGTGATGGAGATTGTTTCACCATTATTTTTAAAATAACATGAATGGTACAAGAAGTAAACCTGTTAGAAAGATAAAATAGTTTTGTTTAGATACAAAGAAGTATTTAAAACTATCTCAAACATAGTTTACATCTTCTTCTCATGAAAAACCAGGATAGGACTCACTGGCACACTTAAAAATCTTATTCAAAAAGAAGAATCACAATGTGTGCGACACATTTACATAACGGGACAATTTTCTACTAGCTGTGAAATAAATAAAAATAAAATAAAGTTCACAAAGATATTTTTCCTGCTCTATACAGTCTGTTAATAACTTATTTCCTAACTGCTCTTAATTTAGGGAAATAGATAATTGTTAATCCAGTGATGCCATGCCACTATCAAATCAATCTATCAATTTCATAAAAGAGGATATTAAAGCTTATTTAGAAACGCATTAAAGAAAACTGCTAGAATTTATCGTGTTTTTCTAGTAAAATGCTCTGCGAACCCAGGGAATTTCTTTAGTTCTTGTGATTTCAGCTGTTCTGATCACTACATGGAGGCAGCTGTGCCTCCGTTTTGGAGACAAAATTTTAGGAGATACTCCAGAATGAGCGACTCCTCCAAAGGGAAAGGGCCTCCCCTTTGGGGGGGATTTGGCCCAATGGGACAAATCGATAACAATAGGTGAAAAGTGGGGAAAAAAACCCGAACCTTTTGTTAACACAGAACAAAACCAGGGTAGAACAGAAAAAAACCCCCTCAAAATACAAATGCCGGAAGAAGGAAAAAATCCCCACAAATGCCGGAAGAAGGGGTAGACAACTAGTCCCTCCAATCTCCGGGAAGGGGAAGGCGAAAGAGAAGCCCACGCAGCCCCCTGGAGCAGGGCAGATGGAAGAAAAACCTGCTGCTCCTCTGGCGCTGATCCTCCTCCTCCCAGCAGGCGAAACAGTTCGGGATTCCTCGGGCTTGGAGCAGCCGGCGCCACGCCGCGGGACCGCCGGACCAGAGAGAAGGGAAGGAGGGGAGGGAGACCAGGGGGAGGGAAAGGAAAAAACATTTCTTCAGGTAGCAGGAACAAACAAAAGGAAAAAAACCACAAACCCACAGGAGCAGTGCAGCGTCCCCGGCGCACTCCGTCCCGAGCAGGCCCAGCCCGGTTCCCAGCCCGTCAGACCGAGCCGTTCCACCGAGCCGCCCTCGGCCCCGCGGCTCCGGCCCCGACCCCGGGCCCATCCTAAGGTGTAGCAGCCTTGGGCACCGAGCGGGCGGGTAAGGAATATAGCAGCCTCATACCATCAGCCCAGGACAACCTCTTCCCTTTCTAAAGCTATTATGTTCTTCCTTTATCAAGTGCACCGAAATGTGGAAAACAGATATGGATACATTTTCAATGATTTTCAAACAGTCCCTTCAAGATTTACTTTTGCTGTGACCTAGCATATGTCCATGAATAAGTCCCCCCAAATAAACCAAGAATAAAATAATCTTGGGCAGAGGGCATAGCTTGGAAAAATAACATATTTAGTAGATTTTAAGAAAGAATCATAGTAGCAGCAGGTTTGAAATTCCCCTTTTTAACCACAGATTTACATCTATGATATAGATTTACCCACGCAGCCTCTCATAAAAAAGTTTAATCTGAAATCCATTTATGAAAGCAGATGAGGCTCTTAATAATCAGTAGGTTTGTAGAAATAGAGAAGTGGTTTTTCCCTGTGCTGTACAATAATGGAAATGAGATTAGAGATTTTGTAAATGGTACAATAAAAATCAGACAAGATTCAAATGAACACAATTAAACCCCACTGACAATCAGCCTGGAGCTGTTTTAGTTCCATTTAGTGAGTATGCTAGGAATCTGGGAAAATATTTTCTTAATTAACTGATTAATATGTTATAGATTTGATAAAACAGCCCCAAACCTCACTTCTTGCTCTATACAGTTTTCTTTTCTAAAATGTTAAGTTTCTGGAAAGTATCCAAATGTTTAGACTTAGAAAACCCATTTTTTGTAAGCCAATTAAATAGGGAAAAGAAAAAAAATGTAATATGTCACCGAGACACCAGTAAGACCAGAAAGTAAGAAGCCATGAATTTAATAATACTGATATTTATAGTGAAATATCTTGTGATATTTTTGATAAATTTTGCTAAATTTTCAAAAGTATTTGGTGAACTTATTAGTATTGTATACACTTCACAAAATAATGATTACAAAAAAGTAATGAACACCCCCTCTGCCATTAAAATTACAAATAAATAAAGTAAAATAATTAATTACTGGGAGAAATTCCTGTGTTTTGACATTCATCTATAAAAGTCTCAAATATTTATATTAGCATTTGGTAAATGTCCCAATTCAGCAGCATGCTTATTTAGCAAATTATTCTAAGTGTCAATTGTTTTCATGCCAGCAATATTGATACTTCCTAATCATTGTCTTAAAGCACACACTTAAAGACTACTAAACAAGAAGGATATGTGGAATGTTGTGGTAACAAGCAGAGACCTTAAAATTCAATTTATAAGACTTTGTCTCAAGTGCAGATATAAATTCATTGGCCCCTGAAAGAAAGGCACCAAGTGTTTAATGGGATTTTCTATAAACAGTTGTTTTTTGTGGATTTTCCAGAGGTGATGTTTTACACTTGCCTAAAGGACAATGATAAAACCTGTCAGGATGAAAGTTTAAATTCACACCAAACTCTTTTCTGGGTTTGTTTTTCATCAACCTTGATGCATTAGTTTATTTTCTGTCTGAAATGACTTGTGCTCACAGAACTATTTTTTTCAGCATGAATGCTTATTTATAAACAGCCCTTGTTACAGGGCATTAGTATGGAAGTGCAGAGATAAACCTAGATATTACTTCATTATATATTAATTAGCTGAACAACTTCATCAGCCTAACCACTGTCACCCAGGTCGCAAATCTCCAGACTGAAAAATGAAAACTAATAGAAGTTTATAATAAAATATGTACAGTAGCAGTAGTGGGAATATTTATATTTATTCTCCTTGTGGCATAAAATGTTTGTGAAAATCTCCTGAAAACAAAATGATAATGTTATATTTCAGTCTCATGGAATATTAATAATTTTAATCTTAGAAAACAAAGCAAAAATACATTTTCTGGGAAACACTCTGGCAGTGTATTACTGGCATTTCATACGGACTTGAACAATAAATTATCAATGTTCTCATAAATTAAGTTAACTGGGAAATAATACACGAGAATAAAACTATAAAGATCTTTCATTATTGCATACAATCAAAAGGTGTACAGTTAAAGCTGCTCTGTCAAGTGGGATGTATGAATGCCATCCATTTCCATTTAAATGAGGCTTTCCTTGTTTAAAATATTCCTGACATTGACCGAAATACCTCTAAAATTCCTCTTAGGTAGGACACTAGGGCATTTAAAACTCGAAATTCTGTACTCTAGGGTCAGAGTTGCATTCCAAGGTAGATGGCCAGAAAAGGCCTGGGCATCCAGTGAAATATAGGATAACTTCCTTGCACTTCCCTTCTTTCCAGAGTGCCTGTCATGTGTCCATAGCGAGCAGTACCTTTTTCATTGCAACTGATATGAAAGAGAAAGGAAGAAAATTTTCATTTCGCATCCACTCAGCCCCAGAAATTACAAAGAAATATTTCCATAGTATGCATTCTTAGAAATCCCCAGCCACCATAGTGAAGTGGATTTTAAATCAAAGGAAATGTAAATTTTCCACTAAAAAAAAAGATATTTAACGTGAGAAAAAAGGAATTTTGCTTGAGTATGGGTTATATAATCACTTTCGAAAACTGTATTAGAACAGTGCAAAGTAATTTGCACTTTTTACCTTCGTTTTGATCAGCTTCAATTTGCCTATGTGGGTTTTTTCCCCATTTAAGACATTGGCACTGTTTCTTCAAATAATGTCTTGAAATTGGAACAAGAATTACAATAATTAGAAGTTATGACATTGATATTCTCAGAGTATCAGGCAGAATCAGTTCCTGCCTACTGTTAAAATTCACCTGTTAAAAATGTTAACTGAATAGAACTCTGGGTCCTGATAAGGCATATTTACATTTCCACTTTCGTCTTTCAATTTGATGCTTGACTACATTAAATGCCTCATTGACTTTTTTTTAAAGTATTTTCTTGATTTATCAGTAATGATGTCCAGTCCAGTTAACAACTATCTAGAACAGAAAATTATTCACCTAAGGTACACTTGTACTTAGATATTTTTAGGAGACTTCCAAAGTGTTCTTGTATTTCTGGATTTTTGTGACTCTGGCATGTCTTTCCTTCATGTGGATGGTTGGATAACTTGAGAACTTTTAGTGAATATTCCCACTAGTTGGACTTGATAATCTTTGTGGGTCCCTTCCAACACAGGTTAGTCTATGATTCTATTTTTTTTCCTGTTGAATTTTAATTAAGGGAAAATAGGGGCATTCACACCTCCATTACTCATTTATGTCCCTCTGAATCATTTGCAGAGTTCTAAACCTGAGAGTATCCCTTGTGGTGAGCTGGAGCAGAATCTGGCAGATTTGATGAACTTCCTTTATGGAAAAGGCCTAGCACAGCACTGAGTGGCAGAGGAAGGGCACTTAAACAGCTGCTACTGAGGCAGTAAAATTAAACTATTGGATTCAAGACAACAGTTAGACCCACACTTTACCTTTATTGGGATTGATGATAAACCATTTAGAGAGGCAATCCAATCAAATTGCAATGAGAGTGTGTGATGCAGTAATTTTATAGTTTGCATGGCCTCATTTAAATTACTAATATTTTACAGGTATGGTAGGAAATTGGAGTTATATCTTCATTATCATTTCTATGTTCATTAGCAGTAATGAATATATGTTATGGAATAACATTAAACCAATGTACTTAGCAAAAACGAAACCAAGCAATACACTGCCAGGTTCCCTAGAGCTGCATGTGTTTTTGCCTTGACAAACACCAGTTACATCAGTGTTCTCTTAGAAACAGAACCACTCCATTGTTAGGTAACAATAGTGAAGGACACTTTTCACATCTAATCCAGGATGTATTTCATTGAATCATAGAGTCATTACAGTTGGCAAAGAGCCCTAGGATCATCGAATCCAGACATTAACCAGTCACTGCCAAGTTCATCACCAAACCCTGTCTCTAAGCACCACATCCACACGATTTTTGAACACTTCCAGGGACGATAAATCTACAGCTTTCCTGGTCAGTCTCTTTCAATGCTTAATTACCTTTTCAGTGAGGAAATTCTTTCTAATATCCAATCTACACCTCCCTGGTGCAACTCGAGGCTGTTTCCTGTCATCCCATTGCTTGTTACCTGGCATGACAGACTGAGACCCTACTTTGCTCCTGCACATAATTTGTAGACAACAATAAGGTTTCCCCTGAGCCTCCTTCTCTCTAAGCTAACCTCCCCCAGCTACCTCAGCTGCTCCTCATATGACTTGTGCTCCAGAGCCTTCACTGTTTCTTTGCTCTTCTTTGGAGACATCAAACAACTTACATGACTCACCTGAAGACTCAGCACAGGCCTAGTCACATGAAGGCATGTATTTCACAGCTTTCTGAAATATGCCTTGGTGCACCCTTGTCCAAATAAGCAGTGACTGTCAGGCATACACCTGCCATATATTGCCCATACTGTCTCACAGGGACAACTACTCAGAAAGAGCAGCCCTCCTGCCACATGCTGATCGTGCAGGACTGACCTGATGGAGAGCCTGCCTGGCACTCTACCTGCATGGCAAAATGCAATCTTCGTGTCCTGCTTGGAGAAGATGTCTCATCCCTGAGTGTTCTTGATAATTACCGTATACTTGATGTATTGTAACAAGCTCCCACCTCCCAGATACACTGCTCTGAGATCAGTTAAGAGCTTGAAGATAGAATTCACAGGCAGGGAAACTAAAGCTAAGAGTAAATTAAGGGGTCTACCCAAAATCGGATGAGAAGTAACTGACAGGTCTACTACTGTAAGGAGACATCATAAGCAGAAAGATATGAAGAGCTTAGGGGTCATATAGAGCCTATGGCCAGGACATGAAAGTTCGACTAGGATAAGCTACCTCAGGCATAGGTGCAGAAAATAGAACCTGAACAACCTGGCCATTTGCACTCCCTTCTGGGGACTCTTAGGTCTTATTTCCCATTGACAGGGCAAAGAGTGACTTTTATTTGATCAGAGGAAAAGGAAGCGAGTTGCATAATTACCTCTCTCTCATCCCAGTTTTTCCTTTCCTTGTATTAGACCTTACTGATTTAAGTCTGTGCTTTCATTCTATAAAAAAGATACCTCCAATCTAAAGGAGACATGAAAGTCTTCCTAGAGAAGCTATTATATAAGTCATTATTGGAACATAGTTAGCTAAATAAGGAAGAAAAAACTAGCAACTCAAAATGGCAATTCATCATCAAGTGTCTGCTGCTTTATGTGCTAACAGCCTTTCTCAGCTTCCTTTAAGCCATCTGCTTGTTTCAGCTATCTCTCCATACCACCAGGCTCTCCCACTGCACCCCTCTCCATCTCACACATTTGCCAGCAGATATCTCATCAGTACTCAGACTGGTAAGACTTTGTGTTTTACCTCCTAGACACTGTTGCCTTTTTCCACAGACATATTTGTTTTACCAGGTAGAAGTATCAGCAGATGCTCCATATGCAGGAGAAAAACACTTGAATTAGTTCCTTTCTGTGTCAGGAAGCACCTCCAAAAAGCTCCATTAAAATAAGCACCTCCATTAAAGTAAGGAAGGACAACAGAGAAAATCAGCAGATTTTGACAGGCAATGACAGATGACAGGTACTTAGGAATGACAATAATGCAGTGAAATTAGGAAGCAAATCACACACAGATTTTTTTCCCCCTCTTAATGCTACCAAGAGAAATTTTTCTATTTTAAAATGTAGACTTAGCTGAAAAAGATTTTGTTGTTGCCAGAGTAGTATTTTGCAAATGCCTAGCTACAAAACTGCTGGGTAGTGGGAGCAAAATGCAAAGGAATTGCAAATGTAAATGTATAGGATCATGAAGATTTGAGTATGCAAGCCTATATTCCAGATGTGTGGAAAACAACTATTACAGCAGTAAATCACAACATTGTAAGGCACGAAAATGAAGGCTAAGTACTTGCAACCATTTGCAAACTGCAAACACTCAGCTATGAAAATGTGGGTCATTAATTTAATAAATCATTAGGAGGAAAAAAATGGAGCAGGAAAGATAGAGTTTAGTACTGGGTTGAAAAGAGAATCTTGTGGAGGTGAGCAAAATGAGGGTGGGTGACACACAAAAATGGATGGGGTGTAGTTCCAAAGAGTAGGAGGGACCTCGTTCCAGGAAGAATCAGCCTGTGCCCAGCAGAGAGGAGTCCCTCTGCAAGAGACACCCTGCACAGTGACAGGACAAGCATTGCCTCTGTTCCCAGAGATTTTTTTTTTATGGGACCTGTAGGGGCCATTTAGTCTGCTTGCTCATTTTTAAGGAAGAAAACTTCAAAAGTATTTCTTTGATATTGAACTTCTGTTGAAAAGACAAATGGGCAAGAAAAGAAATGTAAGTATTTGTTCCTTACCATTAACAAATGGTATTAACAAATTAAAAATGGTATTAACATATAACCATTAACAAATGGTATTAACAGTATTACAAATACTGTTCTGATGGAAATTTCTTAACCAGAGAGTATCTAGGTACTGTGAAGTCATTTTCATATTTACTTTTTTTTTATGACCAACCAAATAGATATGGAGAGACAAACTTGAAATAGCTTGGAGGTTTGAGTTGACAGAGATGTTTTCCTGAAAAATGGATTTTTGCTACAGTTATCCAATATTTAATATAGTGCTCATAACACAGTGGATCCAGATATTGCACAAAGCATAATCCAAAAGCCACTACCCTGACATAGCTCAAGTTTAAAGGCATAAAAAACCTCACAAAAATAAATTTAGGACCATTCATCTTTAATATCCTAAATTATTTAAAATACAACAGGCTGTAATCATGGTCATTTAGACATTCTTGAAGAAAACAGAGCTTAGTTCCAAATACACTGGCAATGAAAATCTGAAGAGTTTAAAACTTTCCTGTCAGGTATTTTAAGTGTAACTTGTCAAATAGTATAAGATGTGAAACATCCATACCTCTTTTCCAAATATAGCTGAGGTCATTCCAGTGATACTTGTGGGATCATGCTACTACTTGCGAGTACTGCAGATTTGATCAAAAAGGTTTTGAAATCATCTAGAATCTGTTTTTCTATTGATTTCTCCAATGATTTTCTAGTGATTTCTTTCTTCAGTGAACTTCAATTCCAGACCCATTCTTTACTTTTTCCTTTCATTCAAATTTTCTGGTACATAGAACAAGCAATAAAACACACATCTTCCTGTTTTGAACAAGCCACTGATTTCAATAGATGGCAAGCAGACTTTGTGGAATTAAATTCTTCACTGAAACCTGTGAATAATATAAATATATGCATGGATAGTAGGATATGTTTAAGAAAATACTAGGCTACCTCTATCAGATAATATATTCAGTCAATACTTCAATTACACCTCCTTAAATCCATGTCCTGACTGATCCGAGTAATTTTCAAACTTTTGGGCACTCTGAAGAATGTAAAATGTGTGCATTTTCTTCCATACTTCACTCCATTAATCCTCTTTCCATACATGATGTCTGGTACTCTGCACAGCCATGCCAATGCTGCAGGCAATGTTATAAAGGCAACTGTAGGAACTACCTTAAATATGATCCACCAATCACAAAATGAAAGATTATATCACAGTGACAGGAATAGCAATTACAATACTCACTATCTTTTATTAAGCTTTAAAAGTAATTAAAGCTAAAATCTGTCACTGGCCTTATAAAAGTGATCGTCTGCTTTTCTTTTAATTCTGCTTAAGTTAAACAAATATTTGATGTTAATTAAAAATGTGGGTTTATACTTGCATTTTATTGGAAATAAATTTGTGATAGTGTGTATATGGATGACTTTTTAGCCCTGGTGTAGAATAGACATTTTATTAAACACTGACAAGCAATAAAGCCTGCTGTTCTAAGAAAGGGAAGGATGCCCTGTTGGCCATCATGCTTTTGAGAAGCACAAGGGATTGCCTTGTATTCAGATGGCATAGAAGGTAGAACTGCAAAAGAGCAACGAATTAATTAGAGCAATCATTTTGAAGAGCAGTTCCAAACCCCATCTTAATTAGCAAATAAAGCAGAATACTAACTCCTTAAGAACTATTTTTGCTTCCTGATTTACTGGATGATGGCAGTTGTACTCTGCTTTGTTACAAATCACAAAATCTAGTGCCTCATTTTGCATGCAAAGTGCATTAAAATACCTTCTTTCCCATTCTATAGGGGCCTTTAAGATATATTACAATGGTAAAATCTGTACAACCCAGCACAATTATTTTCTAATTAGCATCCTTAAATGTTGCATTGTGGTCTGAATCAGTTTTAGTATTGTCAAAGAGTTCTAGAAACAGCCATGTCTGTACAACCCAGCCACATGTGACAAAATTAAATTGGCACACTTCACTGTCTAGACCTTGTGCTCCTGGCAGTGATAGCTGGCTCAGTACCTCAGAGAGAAGGCTCAGCTGTCACTCACTGACCCATTAACGCTCAGGTTGCATCCTGCTGTGTCGTAGTCCTCATTCTCACAAAGATGGTTCTCCCCGAGGATCCTCAGTACCTCCAGGAATGAGAGAAGGACAGCCATGACAGCAGCACTGTCCAACAGGGCAGCACAACATAGTATGAGAGTGCCTTGTGCCAGCATCCCAAACTAGAGTTGAAATCCTCAATGCTGCCCTGGTGAGCCATTTGTAAATGGGATATCATCACTAACAAGCTGTAGCTGTCTCCTCCAACGTTGTACACACACACAAGTGCAAAAGGCCTTTGGTTCTGCAGAAACACGGTTTCCTCAATTCATGCTGTGGACCCTTCCAGTGAGGTGTTAAATAAAACAAACACCTGCTGCTGCTTTTCAAATGTAAAGGGGCACCATTGGGAGAATAAGGAAAATCACACAACAAAAAGCCATTGCTTTTCTTCTCTTTATCCAGAGTCCTGTTACTGCCTGTACACTAAATAATCTGAACATACTGCAGTGCACTGTTTAACACAAAGGTAATGTGCTTCAGGCGTATGTTGGTTTTATGCTCTGGGGAAAAAATACCCAGGTGAATTCACTGCAGGAGAAGGTAGTGTCAACATCACCTTGCCTGTAGAGCTCAGGCACATTTCCCCAGCAGTTTTAACATGCTAGGGATTCACTGCATATACATGATTTAGGCCACGCTGTGTGCACTGGGGAATTAAATTATATCTTACCTGTAGCAGTGTGTGAGTGTGCATATGTAAGCATATGAGTACAGGTATGAGTGTATGTGTGTATGCACACATGCACATAGGCAGAAAAAGGAGAAAAAGAAACAAATCTAACCAGACTGAAACTTAATGAAAAAGATAAATTCAGACATGATTACAACTGTGAGGTGAAAACAAAAATCCCAATCTTGTTGGTTATATGGAGAATGATCCAGTAACAAGGTTTTATTTCTAAAGATTCACACTTCTCACTTCCTGTCTTCTCAAAAAAATATATCCATGACAGCCCATGCGAAAGTCACAGAAAAGAATGTAAGAAATTAATACAAACATAAACATAGAAATAGTTCTTTTTTAAAGGAAATAATTTATTGTTGCTATTGCTGCAGGGGACTCAAACTCAGTACATCATAGACCCCATGTTTCAGCCTCTAGGTCATGTTCACTAATGGATATGAAATGATGCAAAAGAATTCTGCCCCCATATTGAAAACAACAACAAAAACCCAAAGAAAAGAACAAAGGACGAACACCAGCCTCCATTTTTCTGCTCATACAGTCTTGAAAGACAGATGAACTCTGCTGCTTAAGGTCTATCATGAATTTTTTTCTGGTTGACAAGTAGGCATATGATCTCAAAAAAAAAAAAAAAAAAAAAAAAAAAATCCCAGTTTTTAGCATTAAAAATATTGGGAAAATTTCTTTTCCGTGTGGCCAATACACAACACATAAATGTTACTCTTTTTCAGTACCTCGGTTTTCCCAGCACTTAAATTTGGATCTGTTTTCCCAAGCCCAGCTCAGCCTTTAGGTAGATGCCTCAATAAAGTGCATTTTTATGTCTTGTCAAGTCCAGAGAAACATTAATTTGAGTATATGGACTTTACAGCATGTCCACATGGGGCCCAATTAGTGCTAAACGTCATCCTTGCTCTGAAATATTACCTGGGGTAAATATGAACCTTTGGGCTGAATGTTTGCATCACAGTAACTTTAAGCTCAAGCTGTCTTCAGAGTGGCTTAAGCCCTCTCTCCCATGGTGTTACAGGGGAGTAGTGACTCCTGCTTTAAATGGGATTATTTCTGGTGCACACTCCCCAGCAACTGCTCTGCTGGACAGACCAGACAATGAGCACCACTGCTTTCTAATTATATGATCAGAATTATCTCGATTGTTCTCATTCCCTTAATGAAACCGAATAGGAGTAGCTGAGATTTAGACAGATTTTATGGAGATTGTAAAATGTCATAACCACAGAATTTTTTAAAAAATAGACACAAATATATTATACTAATATTTATTTGAGCCATCATTTCAGAGAAAAATAAATTAGGATAGAATGCAAGTCTCCTTTTCTTTGGGTCCTGGCTTTGCAGGGCTGCTAACATTGTTAAACAGGAAGGAGCCTATGCAGGCACTGAAGCAGGTTAATGTGATTCTGGTTCCAGAAGGGAAGCAGATCAGTTGAATATAATGGCACCACATTATAGGCTCTCACTTTTCTTATTAGACACACACTTTGAAATCTGAAAAGGGAATTTATTTATTTCATGCAGCACTATGTGTCTAGAGGTTATTAGTGATTAAAGTACTATTTTAGGATTTTCCGTGACAATTTTCTCTGTGTTATAATTTCTCTATATCCAATAAAATTATGGGATGGAAGAATTTGGCCTTATATACCTTAAAACCAAATGTTTCTGTCAGCATTTCAAGGAGGTTAAATACTTTCAGAGTGTTAAATGTCAAGGTTCAGGCAGTGAACTGCACTGTCAGCTTAATGCAAGGCTGTAATCACACATCAATAGTAAGGCCCACAGCCACATGATCAGAAAGGAATGGGAGATCCACTCACTTTAGAGAGGCCTAAGGTTATTCCCTCTCCGTGCCTTTCACTTTGAGGGGTGAGATGCACTCCTGCATTGCTTTCACCCCAAAGTGGTCACTAGGAGACAACGTGAAGAACACAGAAACCAACAGAGGGTTCAGCCCACAAAGGGAACTTTTTGCCTCGTGGGGAAATACGGTGGCTCAGATGCAGCAGAGAGTCCACATCTTTTTGAAGTACAACCAGATTGTGCTGCATATTCCAGCTGGCAGCTGCTGCCCACGGCACAGTGCAGAGGGATCACAAGAGAGCCTGGTGCACTGCAGCTGCAGGGAGTTGGCAGCCATTGCTGAAAGCACTACTGTCCTACAGCACAGTGGGGTGAGCAGAGAACAGCCCTCCAGCATCCTGCACCTTGATCCTTTTTTCCCTAAACTCCCCAGCAACCTTTTTCAACTGGGACTGGGAACAGACTCAGATCTAGCAGGAAAAATCTTGAGCTGTGGCTATATCACTTTCCTGATGCAGCAGCAAAGAGAAATGCCAGAGATCAAGAGTGCCAGTTACTATGCTTGAGGGCAATGAAGTATCAAAACACACCTTGAGATTATGCTTAATTCACAGAGGTAATAAATTGTCATCTTACTCCTAATAATACAAAACAGAGGAGGTTTGAGTCAGGAAAAATCAAAAAAATAAAACACAAAACCACCAGTTGCCCATTTGGTCAGAAGTGTACACTGAAGTGTATGACAACAAGTACCCACATTATGGTGTTGTTTCCTCTTCACTTCTCAAATGAAAAAAAACCCATGTGGTAAACAATACTGCGAAACACATCTTATGCCAGGAGAAGCAATGTGCTCAGATATACAGCGTTTTCCAAATGTTACTTTAGCTTTTAGTCATATTTTAGTTGTACATCACTAATATCTTATTCATGATTCATTCATTCTCTCTCTCTTTCTTCATATGCATGTATGCACACATATACCCACACTACCCAAGTATTCATGTGTATAAATACATACACACACGAATTTGAGAGTGTGAAAGTGGAAATAAAATTAAATATCAGAGTACAACAAAGCAGTCTTCCTGATGCCTTAATCACAAAAAAATGAATGCACAGATCAAATAATTTAGTAAAATAAGCAATATGGGCTAGTCCCATGGCCTTTTGGACAGAGGGAAATAGACCATGTTTCCCCAGACAGGTTTGGTTTTCCTCACAGTGTCTTGGTATCTTGAAACCCGCTGGTCGCACCACTCAAGAATTACTATAGTATTGTCTGGGCAATGTATGTTGTCCTGCTATGGTTTTGGTTACCTTTCTTCCAGAAAATCTGCTACATGAAATACTACTTTGCAAAAAGAGGGAGCAATTATTTTAACAATGTTTCTGGAAAGTAAAAACTATTACATTTCACTTGAATACTTTTAGTGGCACATTAGTGAAATGATACTGTCTCTTTAGGAAGTCTATAATTTGCTTTCATTACAGACTTGCAGGCTGCCAGCTCCAGCAGAGCCCAGAATAACTTACTCTGAAGTTATAACACCAGTACTGGTAGCAGACCAACAGCATCTCCCTTGCTGAATGGAATTCTGCCTCTTTCTTTGAGCACTGTAACATTTGGGAGCATATGTGAAGAAAAGTTTTTATATTTAGTGTGTAATAAAACTGTCTTAGAATGCATATTTCTGAGGTTTTTCTCAGTACATCTGATAACTGTATGCAATATTTATGCTTGTGAGTGACAGTATTTACCACAGTACTGTATTTCCAATTAAATCCTACTCATCTACAGCATCACTGTGCAAAGAATTGAGAGGGAATATCATGGGTGATCTAAAAGGCCTGGCAGTAGATTTTCTGGAGAAAGAGTCTTTTCAGGCATTGTTCTAGAAGTAGGTAGCTTTACTCTCGTGTGTCTTTTCTCGCCTCAAGCAGACTTTGTTTCAGCGTTCATATGTGAGAAAAGTGCCACCCTTCAAGGAGAGACTGTAAGGGTTCCAACCACAGCAAATACTGTGGTGAGCTGGTGGGAAACAGTCCAGCACAGAGGACTGGGCATGGGAGGATGGAAGACCTTCCAGACAATTCTCAGAACTACCCATTTTACCTGTAAGTTAATTGTCAATGATGCAGAAAACTGACCTGACTTCTGCTTGTGTTTCACTACAGAAAAGAAATAAACAGCCTCTAACTTCTTTCAAGGAATTAGGTTTTCTGATGAAACTCCAAATTACATTGCTTAAAGAAAAGTTTAATTATTTATTTGTTACCTTAACCTCAAAAAATCATGTTTGTTCTCAAATTTTTCTCCACAGACACTTTGAGAAACCAGATACACAAACAGGGAAACTATAGCAATGCACCCCCTCAGAACCACACAGAACATGACTATACTGAAATGTTTCACCTTAATTGAAACATCACCTAATACTATGGCTCTCAGTGAAGGAACTCCAATCTGGAAAAAAAAATATTACAAATACTTCCATAAGAAAACTTCTTATTAAAATTTTTAGTAGTATATTGCTGTATTGTTACAGTTGGATGTGGTTGTGCATATCTTTTTCCCAAACATCTCCTTGGTTCTAAGCCTTTGAGGTTCATTAATTATCTCATACTCATCAAATCATACTAATCATCTCATACTCATCTCATCAACCATACAATGGTTGTTTTATGAGTAAAAAATAAGCTCCTCTTTTTGCTTTCCCTCACAAGAGCATCTGTACCTCTTAAAAGATATCAAAGACAGTTCACTTACTGTACACTATTATTTTTATATAATATTTTTCTGGTGTCTGTGGGTATTGGCAGTTGTAAGTCTGCAATAAAAAGAAATGAACTTTTCTTCTGCATCACATAACTAATGGTAGCTAAAGGAATCATACTTGTTGTCCTAGTGTCTGTAATTTCTGTGTGGGCTACACTTTGCAGCACACAGACTCTTGCCTTCCAAAGCAATGGTATTAAGCAATAATATCTATTAATAGAGAATTTTCTGTATTCCTTTTTACCCTCCTGAAAACAGGCAAAGGTGGGGAACAAAGCTTCTACAGTATCAAAAGTAATGTATTACTTTTGACATGAAAAATGATAGAAAGATTAAGACTTCTATGGGACTCTGAGGATATCTTCCTATATCTTCCCATATTAGCCTTTGACAAAACCTGCCATTTAATAAAATCTGTTTACAGATAAAAAATTATTCAATATTATGTTTTCAAGTCCAAGAGCAATAACTCACACCTGAGAGATGCTATTAAGCAGTTTTCAAAATGAAAGTAAAACAGTGAAAGTAGGAAAATCCTGACAACCCTCAGCCTAGTCTGGGCAACATTTATTGAATCCATTTATGGACTTCTGCAGATGCCTTGCAGCACACAGGTAAAATTTGATGTCCAAACAAAACCTGTGAAATGCTTAAGTCCCCATTAGCTCTCAAAATAGAATGTACATGATATTTAGGGCTTGCATACACTCTGCACAATGTTGAATTTCATTTTCAGAGAAAAAAAAAGGTAAGAAGTCTTGTACTGCCTAAAAGTTCCCTATTTAAACTCTTCTGTGCACAATATGTAATCTCTATTCATGGCAGTTACTCAGACATTTCTCTAGAAAATTTAATTCAACTACAGTGTAACCCCCTCGGTTATTAGCAGAGAAAGCCTAATGCCTTATTTGTTTCAAAAGAAAGAATACAAAGCAAACCCTTTTTCGGTGGCATGACAATGGATCCTTCATGGTTTATTGCAAAATTATGTTACAGTAACATAGTTAATGAAGTATGTCTCTTAGCAAAAACTACCATGCAGCTATGGCTGAAGTAGGCAAGCACATAAGCAAACTTTTCCGTGGAATAAGGAGATGTGAATTCTACTCTTGTTTGCTTTTTCATTCTCTTTATTCACAAGTTCTAATTGATGAGAAAAGACCAAGAGTAGAAATGAGCTGGTTTTATTATGTGTGACCAGTTAGACCATGAGTTTGTATTGGCTCCAAAATTACAACAATCCTGCCCAAAAGTGCTCCTTTTGCACGTGTGTATTGTGCATGTGATTTAATTTTGGCAGTCCTTATGAAATCATATTGGGTGGAGTGAGCCCTGCTCTTTGATAGGCAGCACCACATAAAAGTTATTCAAATTCTGTAAGTGTTATATTTATATTGCTTTTTACACTCTTTATAGCTTCTCAAATGTTCTGCGTGTTTCTAAAATCATCATTTTTTTATCTGTTCTGGAAATTTATTAAACAACATAGTGGTTAAGGTCTACAAAAAATTGGTTTATATTTTACGATGCTAATAGTATTTTTTTTCTTCTTCAAGAAATAATTCTTAAAAAACCCTATAATAATCTGTTGTTTGACTCCACATTGCACCCTCCAGATCTCCATTCACACTAGTGCTAAAGTATTATTACTAATCTAGAAGATAACATAGAGAAGAATATTACTGAAATAATGAAACTTAATAAATAACTTAATGTATGAATTATAAATTGTCAAATAGAAGTAGAAAGAAACTTAAACAAAGAAAGGAAACCTAGTGCTCATGGAATTCTTATTGTGAATAAATTAGCTTCTCATATTTCTAAATAAGGCGGAATTTATCTTCTACCACCTTCTTCCAAAAGTAGGGAGCAGGTGGCTATGTCATATTGGGGAAGGAAAACAGCAGTATGAACACTCCATTTATTAGCATTATTCATAAACTTTCTATCATGAGGAGTGTTGCACTGCTCACTCTTCAGCATCAGGGTATGAAAAGCGCACTCAGGCTTCAAAAATCAATGACAACTTGCCCTCTACCCACCGCTTTTCTATGGCAAGCAGCAAGAAAGCCGCTCCTAAAACTCAGCATGCCATTTTTTAATTCACAGTTATGTTTCCACTTGAAGAGACAAGCCAAAACAAACTATTCCTCTCTGAGAAGCACCATGGGAATAAGTACCCTCCCAACTTCAATAATTATTAGGCAAGGGTGTTTCTTCATTCCCTCTTCCACTGAAAATACAACCTATTTTTAAGGGCAAGCTTGTGTTCTGCTCCCCTGTTTGCATAATTCACAGATGTTAACCTGCAGGTTGGATGTGTCCAGCGGAATCCCAGCTTTGCTTTTCTGTGTCAGGTTGAGCCTTTTCACAGGGGTGTAAGTGAGTAACCCTTTCAGGCAGAAGGGTGTAAGTAGCATTTCAACCTTTCTCAGCTGAGCATGTGCCTTTAACTATTTCTGTCCATTTCTTTACCATTTACAGCAACTGCAGTTAACCATAAAGGAAAGTCTAACAGCTGTTTTCAAGTCATTTAGACCTCCTTCACTTCATTCTCCAAAACAAACGAGTTCATTTACAAAACATTCTCTTTGTAATTATCAAGGTTTGTAGAGGAAGTAAATTCATCCTGATTCTCCATAGTCATATGGCCTTACAAAGTGGAAAATTATTTTCCAGGTAGCATATAAAACACTGTTAAAATGTGTTTCTCTGACTGGCATTGTAAATTATTCAACTGAATTCTGCCAGCATTATACTGTATTTAGTTTTTAATTTACTTAGTCTTTTAAGCACCGAAGATATGGTGATACTTTCAAGGAAACCAATGACAGAATCCTGAATGAAAGCAGAATGGGTAGTGAATAATGTACCATCATCGAAAATAAAAAAAAACATTTGGCAGAAGGAGAAAAGAGAGTGGCACAGCTCACAATGCACACTATGATGAGCCTATACAGAACTTCGTTATGTCAGAGGACCAAGATGATGAAGAGATGTTCCCTAGACTCAGCAAGAGCATCAACAACCGTGTGCCAAGGGTTTTAGATAGCCACAGGATATTTATGGCATAACCATGCAGCCTAAACAGATTTCAAGCTAAAACGTTGGCTGAAATAACCACTGATGAGCTTGCTCTTCAAGATGGAAATGATCAATTTACTTTTCAAGAGGAGAATATTTTCTTTCCAGAGCTGTGCTTTGTCCTGATCATATCTTCATGCCTAAGGAAACACCTTACAGGGAGTTAACTGTTACCAACTGGTAAATGAATTTTCCCTGTGTGAAACTTCTTTCATAGGTGATGATATATGACTGATTTAATTCATAATTCTCAAAATTGATTAACTGTACCTGAAGCACAAAATGTTTTCACAAAATAAGACGTTCATGTGATATATGAGTCCATCAAAACTATTGACAATTGTGTACCATTTATTCACTACAGGTGAACTTTAGTGTCTGCAGAGTAAGTAAATAGGTATCTCATGAGCACAGCTAATTACAGGTGCTTCTGGAAAATTTCTGCTTTCTTTAATAAACCGTTTCTGTTTCTATGATTTCTTATTTCTCAGAAATCTTCTGGTTCACACAGGAGAAAAGGTTTAGAAATTTCTAGCATACGTCTGTCTGAGTTTCTTCTCTCTATTTTGCAGTGAATTAAAGATTGTGGACTCAGTGACAGAATTAAGGAAACAAGTAAGGAGCCTATTTTTCTGTGGTGTCTTGGTGCCTGTTTTGAGTGGTTACAGTGGGATCATATTTAGATTTTACTCAAGAAAGTACTTAAAAGAGACCAGAAATGTTTCACTGTTCTGTAGCTACTTTTCCACATCAATTAAAACTTACATTTCTGTCTTGGTTTTCTTCCATTTATTCATGAAAGATTCCAAGCCACATAATTTCATTCATTTTTACATGTCTGAGAATCTTCTCTTTGATATTTCTTTAAAACCCATTGAACACTCATTTCTAGATTGATATTCTTTCATTAGACTCATCTACCTCATATTCCTGCATTTTCCCACCATTTCATGAAGGAATTGTTTCAGTAAGTTTTCTCTTTCCTTCATTCTTTCTTTCTTTCTGGACAGCACAAATGAGTTTTCTAGTGCTTTGAGTTTTCTCAAAAGCCCAAAGTTTTCTTTGAGTCCAGCACTATCTTCTCCACGCAAGTATTTCCAGCAGTTCAGCCTGTGCATATAGTGATAGTTATCAAATGGTGAGACTAATGTAAACGATCTTTTAAAAAGTTGAGTCAAATCAGGTTTGTTTATATTCTTAATCTTCACAAAGTTTACATTCTTCATTGTTTTTACAAGAAGCTTTCTGCAAGTGCATATAAAATCTATGAAGAAACTTTTCTCTTGCCTCTGGAATGCCACTGGTGGCCACAGAAATGAAGAGTAACTCTCAGATGAATAGTACTCTGTTTTTTTAATAAAGGATGCTATGTCACCAAGGGAAAGAACATTATTTGCACTGTTTTCATGCTTTATTGTTTAATACCTCAAAACTTTAACCACTTGATTTCTATCCTTCACCAAACACTTTGTTAAAGCAGTCTGCTCGTTAAACTGCTCATAAATGTGCAATTGTATTGTGAAGGAAATAAGCAGCAATGCTCAATTTAAACAACAAAAATATATATTGAAAAAGAAAACTCACTCAAAACCAGAAAAAATGCAGCAGCACTGCGCTCAGAATAACAAAACTCAGATTCACTTGGAACAAGACAATGCTTTTAGTAAACACCTGTATTATTCTGTTCTATAAATATGGCACTCATACTCTGCTGAAGAGGCAACTATGAAGAACCCTTCTGCTGGAAGTACAATGTGCTACAGACCTCTGACATGTCTGTCCAGTGCAAGTGCACAAGCTTCAAGAGAGAAAGAATGAACAAATCCATCTACTGATGGGGAGTAGTACAAGAACTATTGGAAGAAGATAGATTCTTGTGCTACTTATGTCTACCAATTTGGTGGATCTTCACACTTAGCTGGTTTTGCTGTTCATGTTTTGGACTCCTGAGGTGCTGAGCAGTAAATAAAGATTTCACCATTCGTGATTGCATCCTATTTTATTAACCACAAAAGATTGATGTTAAAGTAACATCTTAAGTTTGGGGATAATACGAATGCAGTCTTCAAAATTCAAAAACAATTGTCTTAAACTCTTTACATCAAAATGACAGCACTGTGAAACTTTAATTAATTTCATAGGGCTGCAGTTTCAAAACTCTGCTACACATTTTCACATGGTGACTATTATTTGATCAAGATTTTCATGACTATATTTCCCCAGCAAAACTTAAGTCTTTCTCACTGATGCTGAAAATGAATGTAACTCTACTTTGCAGTTTTGATACAATTTGACTGTGAGGAACAACAGCTAAGGCATTAGCTCAGTTGATTGGAACATGGTGCTAACAATGCCAAAGTCATGGGTTTGATCCCTGCATGGCTCATTCACTTAACAGTCACACTTGATGATTCTTGTGGGTCTGTTTCAACTAAAAATATTCTGTGACTTATTAGTCTAAAATCCATTTAACCAGGTTGTTGTGTCTTGCCTTTTTCTGGCAATGCTGTCACGTGCATAACTCCATTGATTATCAAAAAAAAATCTTCCCTAAGAAGCTGTTTTCTAAGGCTCTCATAAATTAATATAAATATAATTAAGCACCATTTTGCCATTGAAAATTAGCAAAGTATGAACCTTTAAATTTTATAGAAGAAATCAAGATACTGTGAAATTAAATGGCTTGTCCAAAGACATACAAGGAATCAAAATTAAAGGTCAGTTCATGGGCAAAGCAGGAAATCTTCTGCCATTAATTTGGTGGAATGAGGCCAGGATCACAGTAGGACCTTCAACTGTTCAGCATTTGCTGGGGTGAGGTTTTAATCTGCATGTTCCTCACATATTTCAAGGGTTTCTAAAGCCTTGAGTATGTAAGATCATAAATGACACAAAAAGGAAATTTAAGGTGTTAATTTCAAACAAAAGGATGCTTCAATTGTTTTGACTCCTACATGAAAATTCCCCTCTCCAGTTACTGTGCACTCAAGGCAGAATTGGTATATTTAGAATATGCACATATTTATTAAGTGAAGCAGGTTTCATAAAATGTCAGTATTTTGGCCAAAAATTGATATTTTGAAAAATTTTCCCTACTTAATAAATTTAAGTAACTTGAACATACTGCTCTGTCTAGAACACTAATATAAGAATTATTTATACTGGCATTAGGGCAGTGTCAAGAAACTACAATGATCTGTAAAACAAGTCCCTGCCTTTAGGAATTTATGTAGTGAATTATTTTGATGTAGTGCTGGCTATTTTTTCAGAGCTTCCCTCTTTTGTTTATATTGATTATTTGACATGCAAGATCATTAATGATCATTCTCAGTGAATGTAACATCAAAATAACTGTATCAATATAAAGCAGTGTGACTAACCATCTCAGAACTGCAGACTTTAACCCCTGAATAAGTGTTTAAGAGACCAAGATAGGAGGGAGGATCCTACTAGCTGTATATCTTTTTTGTGGCAGGTGTGCTTTATGGTGCATCTTGCTGCCTTTATCCTTGAATTGTTTCGACAGAGGCCACTCCTGGTGTGTGCTGAGGGTGCTCTGTGGGACAGCAGGACATGTGGGCAATGCTGGACTGACAGCCCCCCGACTGAGGTGTGAAATCAGGACACAGACAAGCTGTTCACCAGAAATGAGGACCTTTCCTGTTCCATAGGGCATTTGCAGACACAGTCAAGCAGCTGGTTCAGCAGCTGGGTTCAGTTTGTTCATAACTTCCTACATGCTTTTCAGAATAAGTTTATTAATTCTGTGTGTAACATCTTCTAAATTGCTTAGCTATAAAAGGGCAGCTAGTCAGCTTCTTCACCCTTCACCCCTTTAAATTTTTTATATTTTAAACTCTCCAGAATTATAAGTATGAACTGTCTCATGCAAAGTGTGGTTTCAGTCTCAGCTGGGATCTTGCTCACAAATAACAGTACTAGAACATTGTACACAACCACATTACACAGAGTAGTGACATGTCTCTTTAATCTCTGAAGTAGAGAGAGAAGACCTATTTTGAAGTAATTTCTAAATGAAATATGTAAGTTAAATACGTGCACATAATGTACACTGAAATGTTAAGCCTGCAAAGTAAACTTTTCAACAGATAGGAAGTACTGGGACTAGAACGGCTTGTACATTTTGCACTACAATATTTTCTTTAATAATATATTGACTGATTTTTTAGAGAATCCTTCCAGGATTCAGTTGAAAGTACTTGCTTAACAAGTTTTGAATTTCCTCTTCACTAGTCAGTGTACACCTTGTACAGCACATTCACTTTTGTCCTCTGCTGAATACAGAACAAGCATCCTCACAGTCTTTTCTATGATGCTACTGTTAAATTATCCAAAAGCTTGTCTTTGCTCATTTTAGGAACTCCATGAAGCAAACACATGTTAACAATTCCATTTCAGAATAGTGGGAGTCTAAGGCATGCCCTAAAGTTAAAAATTCCTACTGTCTTTTAGCATTACCTCTCCTCTTTGTCCAAACTTCCAGCAGGGAAGGAAAGATTAAGTAAGTCACCACACAGAAAAGCTGCCATTGATACTGAAGTCAAATCTCCCCATTCAATTTTTCTTTTATTGTCTACTTAGGCACAAAACATTATGCACTTATGAAACATTGCATGATGCATGGTAATAAATAATTTTAATAAATTCTTGTAATGATAATGATAAATCATAAATTATCTTATGTTTTAATTTCCTTGGGTAAATATATTGAAGCACGACATCTCATTTTCACTGCTGACCTGGGGTGAGAGTACAGCAGCATGACATTTACAACAGATTCTTCAACTGTAATTACCAAAGGGTTAATATATCAATTTAATTAAAATCCCATCATGATGAACAGCATAAAGTACAAAAAAGAAGTTAACCCAGTCCAAAACAAACAAGAGGATCAAGGCAGTCAGTTGAGGCAAAATGAATTAGAGTACTTGGTACTTGTCTCACCAGCTCAGAGGGTTTTCTCTTTGGAGACAGTCTCTCAAAAGGATATTCATTACTAGACAGTACACAGGAATATTTGGAGTACCAAAATGAAGAAAGAAAAAAAAAAATCCAGTTTGGATTTTCTACTTGGTGAACAAAAAGTCTGTTGTTCCTATCAAGTTCATTTCCTGATAAAATGAAAAATAAAGGCGTGTTAAGTCTTGCTGAAATTCCATCTCCTGGGTCCACTGTAGAACTTGTAGTCCAAATCCCTGTAATTTCTAGACCAATTGGTCAACCCTGGATATTGTCAAGCTTCCCAATATCTTGCTAACAGTTACTGCTGCTCCAGTTCTTTCTGTCTGAGACGCTACTCTCATTTAGTAGATTAAGAGTGGCCAAAGTCTCTCTGCCATTAAAATCTAACATCTGAGATTTCCCTTAATTCAGTCAAATTTTTATTTCTTCTTCCTATCTTAAGAGCAATCCATCCTTTACATTTTGCTGAAGTGAAATAGTAATTTTTCTTCAATACCATTTTATATAGCACAGAGTATTTGAGAACCGCAGTGGGGAAGATGGATTTAAGCTTGCAATTTGAGGCTTGAAGCAGGGAGAAAAGCAGAAGCAATTGCAAACACCACAGCAAAACCAAGTGGATTTCTTTTTGAAGCATGAATTCAAATCTTAAGACAGAAGCCTGAAAAATAGACTTTCCTCTCCAAACAGTAGCACATTTGAGGATTAAATCATGGGTCATGATGAGAATAATTTTGGCCTCTGAAATATCAGTAAGATTTGGTAAATGCATAAATGGATTATTTTTTACTTCTTCCCCTTCTGAAAGTTCCTACAATCTCTATTGCATGACTAGTACATAAATGATTTATCTCACCTATCATTAAGCTGGTACACTATTGTCTCCTTCTCAGATTAAGGAAATCACTGACTCGAAAAGGCTTTCAACAATAGTTCTAAAGACTTTCATACAATAAACCACATGTTAAATGAAACCAATAGGAAAAGTTGTAGCAAAATCCAGGACTAGGTTAGGTGCCAAGGAGCAATACTGGGAGCTCTCAGAACAGGATCCAAGACAACTAATGTGCTAAGCACAGAGCCAAATGTACCCTACAGCACAACCAAGAGGACCAGCAATAGGAAATGCTGCTGGGAGCAATCTGTGTCTTAAATATGGCCCCTGGGTTTACAGTGCAGATATCTGGGCCTGTGTTCACTCAGATGAATGTGGCTCCAAAGCTGAGTGTGGTTTTCTGAGGACAGAGGGATACATCTTTTTGAAAAATTGATCGTATGTCAGACTTTTCGAATTTGCTATTAGAGTTGATTCAAACCAGCAACTCTTACGTGAACAGAGTGTTTTAACTACAAGGTTATTTTACTTGGAAGGCCACAGAAATCAAAGCCGAGCCAACAGTCCTTCAGCTCCGATCTGGCATTTCCCTTTCCAATTGTTCCAGGCTATGGATACATCCTCAAGTATACTCTTTCTCCCTGACCTAGGAAATGCTTTTTTTGCTGCAACAGAATTTCAACAAGAACAGAGAGGTCCCTGTTCAGTGTTACCTCTGGCTGGTGTCTAAAGGTGCCTCTTATACCTTGGAAGGAAAAAAGTAGTTTTATACGTGATCAGACACGCAGTGTAACTGAACTTTAAGTCTCCCGCTTTATAGATAAATTCTCTAAATACTTGGTAATCAAACAAACAGGATTCACACCAAAAGCAGGAGCAGTCATCACTGGATTTGGGAACATTGTTCTGGGTGAAGATTACAAATATTCTGAGATTGATTCCTGGATTGATCTTCTCAGGGTGTTTTGAAATAAGTTGT
Organism: Erpornis zantholeuca; assembly: GCA_013400515.1. Lineage (NCBI taxonomy): Eukaryota > Metazoa > Chordata > Aves > Passeriformes > Timaliidae > Erpornis > Erpornis zantholeuca. The sequence continues at coordinate 41,994 of VZTN01000038.1, forward strand.
TTCTGGCTCCTGCTCAGGGCTGAGATAATAGCAGATGGACATACGCCTTAATATCAGCTGGACATCCTGTCAAACCTTTTGCATTTCTAGGAACATACAAACAGAGTTGTAGGAAAGTAGTACCATGCTACTGGAACTTAAGCACCTCTGCGTGTAAAGAGCACTTAAACTGAAATTTTGAACCTTGGCACCTATAGTTCCCTGAAGTTCTACTCTAGGCAATTTAAATTTAGGGTTAGCTCTATTTCTAAAATATCCAGTAAGTAGTAGTTCTAAGGCCCATAAAGAATTATTCTCTGGAAAGTGCAATTTTCTGTTTACTCTATTTTTCTTTATGTGAATATCACACAAGTACAGTATATTTTCCTTAATTTCTGCAATAAAATTTGCTGGGTTGTTATTTTTTTTTTTTAATTGTTCAAATAATGTCCAAGTTTTACTATGCAAAATAGTTCAACTGCTATTATTTTTATTATTATTGTATGCAAGTATTCAGTTGATCCTTAAAGGAAATCATCAAGTCACGGTCTTTGCCACCCCAGGGATCCAAACACATATTGACACTTCCTCCTATTTTCCTTCCTTCTGGCCAGCTCACAGAGTGGAATCCTTTGTTCAGATGAGCTGTACTTATCACAGGAATTGGAGAGTGGGAGGAAAAAGCAGCTTTAAAACACTCTGTACTGGAAGTAATGTGGGCCTAGTCTTTACATGCTGTTAAAATTTATTTTGGTTCCAGCACTCTCCAAGGATCTGCTTCTTAGTGGAAGTGAACTGAAGCAGTGTCCTGATGTCCACTTCTCTCCTGTCAGCCACTCAAGATTCAGTAGAGAACCCAGCAGGATTTTATGCTTGAAAGACTCCTCAGACAGGAATGCTTTATAGGAGTTTGATAAGGCAGAAAAAGCATATTGGTGTTGTTGCATTAAACTGTTTATTTAACTTAAAAAATCCGAATTTACACCTCTAAAATCTTACTAATTACAAAATACCAGTCATTTTATGAAAAGCACTGTGAATCCATATCCCATCTGCACAGCTAAGACAACAGCTGATACTCCTATAATATACTTTTCTTTCAACATTTCCAGCATTGCTTATTCTTGATGGATCTTTTATGATTATAAATATATATTCTAGTTTTGTCATCTTAGCTACACTTCACTTCCCTATAACAATTTCCAACATTCTATCTATTCAAAGTCATCATTTTCCAAGGCATTTCTATTTCTGTTATCTCATAGAATAAATCTTTCTCCCAGTTTCAGTTTGTATCTTAAATCTAAGTCTTTATGGATGCTTTTTCTTTACCACTGTCCATGTGTTAGGGATGTAATAAAATGAGTCCCATCAAACCACAACAAGATTTTAAACAACTTCCAAGAATTTGAGAATCTCTTATGGGAGATCTAATGAGATGCATCCAGCTCTGAGGCCTCCAGTATATATGGACCTGTTTGAGTGAGCACAGAGGAAGCCACAAAGATGCTCAAAGGGTGGGAGCTTCTCTCCTTTGAGGAAAGGCTGAGAGAGCTGGGACTGTTCAGCCTGGAGAAGAGAAGGCTTCACAGAGATCTTAAGGCACCTTTCATTACCTAAAGGGCACCTACAGGAAAGCTGGAGAGGGACTTTCTGCGGTTCCTTGTAGTGACAGGACAAGGGGGTGTGTCTTTAAACTGAGAGTAGGTTTAGAGTGGATATTAGGAAGAAATTCTTTACTGTGAGAGTGGTGAGCCACAGGAACAGGTTTCTAGAAGATGGTGTGGATGGAAGTGTTCAGGACCAGGCTGGATGGGACTCTGAGCAACCTAGTCTATGGAAGGTTCCCTGCCATGGCAGGGAGATTGGAAATAGATGACCTTTACAGTCCCTTTAACCCAATCCATTCTATGATTCTATGATATATTAAAATTTTAAAGAAGTAGCAGAAAAGAAGCAGGCATTAAAATAGAGAGAAAACTGGTCATCTGTGGCTTAAAGCAGTGGGGTCCAAATATTCAAACTATTTGAAGTGTTAAGCACCTGTATTCCCCAGTTGAAAGTAACTTGCAGTATGAACTCCAATTCCATGTTGAGAAGTTCTAGCTACAAGGATTTTCTTGTAAGGAGTGGAGCTCCAGTCCCCAGAATATTCTGAATTTCTGTCTAACCTATTGTGCACTAAACTTGTATGGACTGAGGTAACAGGTTAAATTGATTTCTTTTCTATTTCCTTTAATAAAAATGCTTACTTTCAAGGTGAAGGACTTAGAATTTGTATTAAAATACCCATCCTTTATTGAGAGCTTACTTTTGCAAATGCTAAGTTTGATCAGCACTACTCCCAGGATGGGAAATGGGAAGGAGAGAAGCTGTGCTGCTTCCAAACATTTGCAAATCTATTGCCTGTGAGAAACAAAATAGTTGTGGTTATTTGTGATATCAACTTTCAGCAGAACAAAATATGCTTGGCTAGTTTTTATAGCCAGATGGGACTACATAGACCCCGATCTTGAATACTGGCCCAGTATCTTCAAGGAGAGAGGAGATGGCAGATGAAACACTGTACTCCAATTTTAAGTGAACAGGAGATATTTAGATATCGATGTCGATTGGCACAAGGTACAATTTGGATGCAAGGAACTGTAACCACAGACATTTGGCGCTTCAAAAACAGAGCTGCTCTTCCTACCAGTCAAACATGAGAATTCAAATACAAGCATTTTCAATAAGCAAGTCTCTAAGTGGATTTACTTCCAATAATGTAACTGCAAGTTCCAACCAAGAAGTAAAACCTACTGTAAGAAAGTAATTAATAATTACAAGGATAGTAGTTCATAAAAGCTGGCAGATTTTGGCCTTTCACCCAAGTTACAATGCCCCTGGATTGTTTTTCTAATAAGATATAATTTATACTTTATGCCTGGGAAAAAAAAATTAGCCTCCATAAAGAAAGCTTGTTTCAGTTCATTCCATAGCCACATATTTTTTTATTCTAAACATCTTCTTGTCACACAGAGGTGTAACTTGAAAGATAACATAGTTATCTAATTTCTGGTAAAACTGCCAGTTTAAACCATGGTAGGTGTACTACAGTCATTAATTATCAGCTTGACTAACTAGCATCAGTAGTAATCAATCTTTGTTTTCATAATTACTGCTGATGGCTGTACATGGTCTGCTTTATTAAAAATTCTTCCAGAAAAACAGAGAGAAAATGCATAACATACCTGCAGTCTCTGGAAAATGATAAAAAAGGATCACATGTCATAAAGAACCAAATTCTACAGAACAGTGCTTGTGGTTTATAAAGCATCCAAACTCAAGCAACATTCACTTATACAAAAGAGTTACATAGTAGCATTTATTATGGTATTAGCTCCAATGAAGAAAACTCAGCCATGTGTAATTGGGTGCCAAAACCTGATGAGAAATAAGATCAGAATGGGCTATTCTGGAGATCTAACTGTTTGCAAAGAATGCATGCAACAGGGAAGAGATTCTCTTATTATTAACAATCCTATTTGAAGTGACAAAGAAGGAATTCTACAAATCACTGCCTAGTATTGAATCTCTCATACTATCCAAAGTGAATTTGAAGAAGGTTTTATTTTTTTAAAAATAAAACCAACACAAAACTATTATACACCATGCCTTAGTACAGGTCAAATTTCTAAACCTTCCCTGGCATAGCTTTCTGTGTTCCTGCTTCCATTTTAATAGGTGGGTAGTTAAAAATGTCAAATATCAGAAGAGAAGCTTTTGAAATTTTTTTATGACATTTTAGAACATAACTTCAAGATATGCAATTGCTTTTACATTAGTAGATGAAAAAAGCTTGTAGTCATAGGCCTCCGTTAAATGCATAGCAGTTATTAATAAGACCTGTTCTTTAATTATAAATCAAGATTTTTTCTTTTGAGATGTAGCTTATGTGACATTTAAATTGCAGACAGTAATAACATGTAGACATAAAATGAGAAAAGAACTACAAAGGACTCTTTTGAGTAGAAAATATTGTCCAGGGTTCCAATCTCGCAAAAAATTATTTAGCCTCTTAAGTGCACCCACCAGGAGCAGTACCACTTTTGTAGCAGAATGGTTTTCAGCAGGTAGCATTTAAGATGGCCCCCAAAAGAGTGATCTTAAGGCCAAATCTCTGTAAAAGTGAAGATTTTCTGTAGAAGTTTAACATTGTGCAGGAATATAAACTTGTTGCCTTTGGAGGAAGAAAGGGTATGACTGTGTCACATTCCATGCAGCAGCAACTTCTATGTGCTTTCTCATCTGCCCTTTCTTACTAAACATTCAAACACTTTTAATCCCTGGGCCACTTTGTGCCTCAACTTCTTGGTTAATATAAGCAAGCTGGTGCCAAACATACATTTTGTTTCTGTGACTCTTATGAAAGTCTACAGCTTAAACCAAATGTTATAATTCAAGGCTTTGACATCTGCTATATGAGTGTAACCATGTTGCTCTTTGGGAAATAGACAATTTTTTGCTCCATCAATCTAAATACTATATGAACATCCCATCTTCTATGCTTTCTTTAATCTTCCATATCAGGGATCTGATCCTTACTCACAAATTATCTCTTTTCTTTTAAAATCTTTAAAACTGTTCTGACAGTAGTAGACAGCTGTCCCTCAGGTAGATCAAGGTGACCAGTTTATATTAGATGAGATGCTAATCAGCCTTCAAGCAGGTATAATGTATTATCTTTTGAGATGAGCTAGTTTATATATATACGACCTATAGCTTAAAGCTGTGAATGTTGACTGCCAGCTCACTAAAGTTATCCAGTTCCTCTCCAAATTCTTCTAAACACAAAAGCATAACTTAGGAGGTTTTGAGATTTATCTGTTCATTAGCATTTCAGTTAACATTAGAAATTCTGGGATAACTCATTCCATTTGCAAGAAAGTCCTTGAGAAAGAAAAGAAAATGAATTTCTGCACTGCCATTTCAGTCCATGTATGTGGGAGCCATTAAGCCTTCTACACAATAGAACACAACAGAATGCCATGAAAGGACAGTACTCTTGTACAGAGACACCCGCCTAGGTTAGGGTAAGAAAGAAGGCCTCTCCCAGCATCCCTTGTTCCTTTAGGTAAACGTATCCCAGTTCTGTTTCCCTGGTCCGTTGGTCTCTCCACCCTTTTCACCCAGATATGTTCCTATCCTGGAAAGTTCTCCCTCCCCTGGCTCCCCATTGGCCCCTGCTCCTCAGCCATTCCCTTGCCATTTCCCTACTGGCTCCCTGTCCCACCTTTGTACCACCCCCTGGCCCTCCAACCATTAGTTCCTGATGCTTTCTCCATCCCTCATCTTCCCCATTCTTAAACCCAGTTCCAGTATTGTTCTGAGTCTTCTTCCCTGGACCCTCTCATGTGGGTGGCTGCAATAAACATGTTCTGTGGAACCCCATATGAAGATCCTTTCTGGCTCTTTGATGCCAAAGCCTATATCAGCTATCCGGTGTGTGTGAGTGTCTATGCCTGTGGCACTCACCAGAGCTGCCTCTATGGGGATGCTTTGGGGAAGGTTGCAGCACTTTACCATCGAACACGTGCCTCAACACATGTAGGGTGCTGTCATAAAACAATCACCAATAAAATTAGGAGAACCCATGGTATACATAGGTTTTCAACAATTTTTAAACATATTTCTTTATAAAATAAGGTAACATACACCCTTTAGCGCAGTTAACAACTGAGGTTTCAGAACTGAATTTTGGAAAGACAAAGTATTACCAACTTTAGAGTCACACTTTAGTATTGCTACCTTACTTTAGAATTATCAAAACCAGGTAAGTTTGAGGGAGAAAAACCTTATGACAATGTTATTGAGAGATGCAGAAATGGTTAGCTGACTTTGAAAAGATTTCCATGTTTTGCTGCTATTTCCTCATGTGCAAAGTGATAACAGCATCATCATTTTGATGGTGAAATTATTAATTATTATTAGCTACATGACTAACATTAAATTACAAGTGTACTTCTGCCTTGGGATAGATCAAGTGGCTTTTAAAGCTCTTCAGTATCTTTGCCTTTATCAAGCTGTGATTGTTATTAATTAAATCTTGTCCAGCCAAATGACTTAGCAACATGGGTTGTGGCATTGGCTAGATAACGTCCCTTTTGTGCTCTTTTAAGACAGATTTTGATTTGCTAAAACCTTACCCAAGTAATATGTAAATCCTCATACACCGAAATTCTACAGATTGAAATCCGACACATGTGGTTCATCTCTGCACGAGACACCAGTGACCACATCTGTTCAGTTCTGTGGCTTACTCAGAAGAAAATCCCTGCTCATTAGTGTCTCTCACCCCCTCTCAATCCTTTAGGAATGCTAATGTTTCAGGTAGCAACTTAGAGCACTGTCAATTATTTTGACTTCTGTAACACAGGAATAAAGTGTAGAACTGAACACTGAAATTGAGTGTTCATATGGGCATAAATCAAGGAAACAAGTGTTAGAACCAAGGACTTCCATTCAAACCACTGTCTTGGGGAAATGCTAACAGAAGCAAACTGCAGAGTTTCATTTTCAAGAAAAAAAGCTGTTAAAAAAAAAAAAAAAAGGACTCAAATACTGAACAATTGATCCTGTCTCAATTTTGGGATTTCTGCAAAGCTTCCTAGCCTGTAGAAACACCTCCTGCATGGACTAACTAAACCATCTCCACTATTTCCTTTGCCTTCCAAAGAGGCAGGAAGATACCCATTTCCCTACAGCCAGGTGATTAGGATTGAACTTTATAATAGTGATTCATAGGTAAACAATGATCAAGGTCCTTCAGTTACGAGGTACAGTAGCTTTAAAGTCTGAAGAAGTTCCTTTAAGTGTGAGCTTTGTTGTGAAAAGCTCCATGTGATATGACAGATTGATTGGGGGACAAGGAAAACTGCCTATGACACAGCTTGTGATAGTACTTTGTGAAACAATGTACCAGGAACACAAATTTCTCTTGATCCTTTTTTCCCCCTGCCTCTTTCTCCACAAGGTAACTTTTATTCTTCATGGATATTTGAAATATTCTTTTATTTCAGTTTAGGAACAATGACAGGCTCCTCAGATTCTTCCATAGGAAATTCAGATAACTCCTCAGGAGCAAAACAATTTAAATAAGCTGGAGAAAAGTGGCAATGATGAAAGAGTCTTTCAGATTGTTGCAAAACCAACACCAAAATTCACAAGGTAACTGCATGATTACCTTTAAAAAGTGACTTTACAGGTTTTGAATAAAAATAGCCACTTGAATATGAAATGAAAATAAACACATTTAATTTAATGATTAAATTAAGGCCAGTAGCCTGTTTGGGAAGCTTGATCCAGGGATTAAACACAGACAATTTTAAATGGTATATGACCTGATAGATATGTTGAAAGACCAAAATTTTTTGAATGGTAGCCAGCAACAGACATAAAAACAGTACTAAAAGCTCAAGTTTAAGCCCTTGAATTGTTTCCTTAGTACTTCGACCATACACAGTGTGAGCTAGAAATCATAAGGTTTTGAACTCTCACAAATGTGAATAAAAGAGGCTGTACATAGAATAAAGCTCTAACGGTGAAGGCATCCTGGCCTGTGTTGGACACCTTGTCTTCTCCCATTTGAACCACAAGATAGAAGAAAAAATAAGAGAAAAAGCTTCATGACTGTTTTCAATTGGACAGATGAACACATTTTTCTCAAAATAGACTATATTTATTTTATTTCTGATAGATTACATATTTGGAAGAAAGCAGGAAATATAGAGGCAGAGCTACTAGAATACAATGATTTTAATAAGGAATCACTCAGGTTATTAATAGGACAAGCAGCCTAATAACTTTTTTTTTGACTGGCCAAATCTGTTTTATGTCCTTCAAAATCCCATGTGGTTGCTCTTATTGACTTGGGATGACATTTACCAGAAAAGACAGAACTCTTCCCTCACCAGCCCCTTGCTATTGAACTCAGGACATTGCTCATTGCTCAGGACTAACCAAGTTGCTTCCAAACCCAGAGCCTACAGTCAATAAAAGCTTTACAGGATTTTTCACTTTCCCCACAGGAGAAAAATAGCTGTGAGTTTGTTGTTTGGAAAGGCATTGATTAGCATATTGCTGGAACAGACTGTTGACCTAGCTATCACAGACTCAGCATGAAGAAGTCTCCTAAGTACAAGTATCTAGCAGAATAAGAACTCATTTATCTCGCCTCATTAACCATTTCCTTAACTTAGAAGTTCTATATTTTACTTGTTATATTAGTCAGGCAACTCAATAAATGCAAAAAATAATTCAAGATCTAATGAAAGCAAACTATCAATTCATATAGAAGTAGAAGAAATCATTCAATTTGCATTCAAAAAAATTCTATAAAAGAAAGATGTAGTATTTTCTTGTGCTTTTTATTCCTTGAGGTATTTATTTAAATAAAATTGAAAATGATCAGGAGATAGTTCAGACGTCGGGACACCCCCAGAGCATAAAAAGTGTATTTTCAGACACTCAGCTTTCCAATTCAAGGGAGCAGGACATAAGCAATGTGGGATTGCTCTATATGTCACACTCCTGCTCACCCAGCTGAGATACAGAATTTAGAATTCTTGCTATAAGCTTTGTTTTCCAGTGTTTACAGACACTGTGTTTTTCTTGATCTTGGGTGGGGCAGAAAAAAGGAAAAAATAATTATGCTGAATGAAAAATCTATGTGGGACTGTAATGGGAGACAGATCATTGCAATAGCATATTGCAGGGGAACAGAGTATTTTTAGGTACTTTAAGAATGGGAACTGTAGGCTTTTTGTGTATTAAGGGCACATAAGATGTGAGAAAGCCACACTGCCTCCTTTCTTCCTGCCTGCACTTGGATTGTGTTCCCAAAAAGTTGCTCTAGTGTTATTCCCAATTCCAATTTTGGATTAATGAGGCATCCACACTTCCTCAGGGAAGATCTGATTTTAAAGTACTGTTGTTTATGTTCTGTCTGTGTGCTGTACAGTGGAGGTTGGTAATGGGGTAATACTGAAAAACAGGCACTTTGAGCAAAATAATACCCCAAACAGATCTTAACATATGTTTCTCTGTCATGGCTGGAGATAGACAATGTCCCTTGTCCCCAGGAACCACTGTACTTCTCATGCTGTATCTCTTCTCATGCTGTTTCTCTCTTCTGATAAAGAGCATGATGTTTTGCTGCTCTAAGAATGCAGACTAATGTTTCTTCACCGTAAGCAGAACTGTACAATGAATCAGTTCAGAGGGGTCCAGTGAACAACAAAAGGTTGGATTAAAAATCTCTGAATATGTGTTACCATGAATCCACTTGTACGGATGGATGTGAGTTAGTTTTATATATACTAGCTGTGTCAGGGTGTGCTCCACTGTGAATGCATTCAGCAATATAAACCATAAAGGATTTAGGCACACATGTATGTATATATACAAACACACACACACCCCCCCACACCCCTTTTCTAAACCAACAGAACAGTGTACAGCACAATTCTTCCAAGATCTGAGTTGATAAAGATTCTGTTTATTAACACACATCCCTGCCTCATGGCAGAAAGCTAAATGCCTCATTACCCGATTATGCCTA
>VZTN01000039.1:0-24025 GCA_013400515.1 Erpornis zantholeuca
TACTTCTTGTCCTGTTGCTACATCCCCTTGTGAAAAGTCCCTCCACAGCTCTCCTGTGGGCCTGCTTCAGGTACTGGAAGGTGCCCTAAGCTATCCCGAACTTTCTCTTGGCCAGACTAAACAATCCCAACTCTCTCAGCCTGTCTTCATAGGGGAGGTGACACAATCCTCTGACCATCTTTGTGGCACTTCTTGGGACTCGCCCCACGAGGTCAAGATCCTTCCTAAGCTGGAGGCCCCAGAGCTGGATGCAGCAGTTCAGGTGGGGTCTCACAAGAGTGGAGTAGAGGGGCAGGACCGTCTCCCTCACCCTGCTGGCCCCACTGCTTTGGATGCAGCTCGGGATGTTTGGCTTTTGGGCCTGAGAGTGCACATTGCTGTGTCATGTCTAGCCTCTCCTCCACCAGCATCCCCAAGTCCTTCTCAGCAGGACTCCTCCTCATCCATTCTCCAGCCTGCCTGCCTTTCTGCTTGGGATTACCCTGACCCAGGTGCGGGACCTTGCATGTGGCCTTGTTAAACTTCATGAGGTCTGCACAGGCCCACCTCTCAAGGCTGCCCAGGTCCCTCTGGATGGCCTCTCTTCCTGCCATCATGTCAAACACACAACACCACAGCTGGGTGTCGTCTACAAACTTGCTGAAGGTGCACTTGATCCTACTGTCCCTGAAATTGTCAAACAGCACTGGAATCTGTGGAGTTCTCTGTAGAGCTGAACTATTTAAACTATATAAAATCTGAATTAGGATGTTGAGACTTTGCTAAAATGCCTCTTCCACCATCTTGTGGTGGTGTGTACAGGCAGTCCCCAACACGCTTGGCATTTGGTGTTCTGGGGATCATGCTGCAGAGTTAGCTGAGCAGGATTCTATTTGAAAGCAGCCTGCAAGCACACAATGCTGCCTCCAAGCCAAAAAAAAAAAAAAAAGAAAAAGAAAAATTCATCCAGAAGTCTTCCTGGCCTGGCTGTGGGGGTCAGTCAACACAGATGGATCGGATCTAGTAATTCGGCACAGTTGTCCTCCCAGCCATAAAGACTCAGAAACATGGAGTTCTACTAGGCCAGGAATATCTGTGCTGTGATTAATGGTAGAGCGTGAATATGCCTGCAGAGAGACTCATGCTAATATCTCTTGCTCTGGATTTGTGTTGTTAGGACTTCACTCATTTAATAGGATTTCTTCAGTTTTTTACAAAATGAATCAGGTCAGAATCTGTCCTACATTTTCTAGGTTTCCTGAAGACAGTGATTAGACAGCTTAATTGAAGGATGTTTGCAGCCCCTGAAGGGTCAAACTCTTACTAAACTCTAGCAATTGTCTTTTATTTTAATTAATCCAAGTTCTAACCTGAAACAATTATCCATAAGCCATGCCCAGTGCTTTAGACCTTTCACTCAGTCACCTGACATCAATTTGCTCTTGTAATGAAGTTCCTGTTTTTGTGATCCTTGTATTATGTTGATCCTTATATTATTATAAGACTTAACCCACAGATACTTTGTATATTTAGTAAGTTCACCACCAAGTTGCAAATGTACACCAAGAACAAATTTGTGCCTTTGTGCCTATGTGTGACATCACTATGAGAAAAGCAGAATTTCTCTCCTTAGAACCTGCATGTTTGGATCATAACAGCCAATGATTCTACCGTAGAATGGGACACATGTAAATAATAGAACATTTTAATATTTATGAAATACCTGTTTTGTATAAGCAGAGAAGAACTTTTTTTAAAAATATATATGAAATACAGAAATTAGGTGTTTATCAGTAGAGCTATTTTTCTGCTTTTGAATTTTACCCGACCAAAATATCATTAAAGGTGCTTGCAGGTAAAAGCTTTCTATAATTACTATTTGTTTTTGTAAAATCATATCAAAACCCCATGTGTTCTACAAGCCAAATATTTAGACCGGTAAACAACCTGATCACTGCTTTGAATAGCATCTGATTACAGCTTTGTAAAATATTTAGGTTGATGGGGATAATCAGACTAATGTTTTTCTAAGAACATATAAAATAGTAGTGCAAACTGGTGATAACAAAGAAAAGGACAAAGCAAACACTGAAAAATTGGACAAGCATGAGTAAGATTCATGAGATTATGGCCAAAGTCCTCTTCCTGGGAAAAAAATGCCAATGCTTTCAGTAAGGCATGCTGGATTTGTCCCATTCTTAGGAAATTGGATTTTTTACAATTCAATGATCTATAAATACATCGGTAACAGCATGCTTTTTTTTATTATTATTATTATTATGGCTTCAAGGTTTCAGATTTCAGCAAGATGTTTTGGAGGCTTATTAACATTTTTCCTTTTACTTAACAAGTGGCCTTGTTTAAACTAACCTGAATAAGTGCCTCGTTCCCAGTGATGTGCACAAATAGTTTATTATTTATCTATCCAAGCAATAAACTGAGTATATTTTATATATATATTTAATCTATTTCCAGATTATGTATTCAATCCTCTTTTCCCTGGAGATGCTTATTCTGCTAGCAGTAATACCATTTGTTAAACCATTTATACAATAATTACTGTGTTTTAATTTGTTATCAAGCTGACATATTTATTTGGAACAATTTTTTGCTTACTTCTATGGCTGTGATATTTGGCATTTGTATCAGGAAAAAATAAAACTACTTCTGTTTGGTTACTGATCTAAAGTTTGTGTATTACTATCGTGCTCTGGAGAGAGGTCTATAATGCAGTGTTAAGAAAAACTTAATTTGTTACATCAATGGAAGAACACAAATTTCCGGTGTTTGCAACAAATCTCACTGTGTTGTTCCTGAATTGATTGTTTTCTGGTCATGAAGGGTTCAGCACAGGGATTGTTTTTTAATCTTGGTGGTTGCACTCATGGCTCAGAGAGGGATTCCTATTTCAATTCCAGAACATCAGAAATCTCTGTAGACACCTGCAAGTCCTTTGTAGGCTGGATTGCCATGTTCCTGTGGGCTGCTGGCAGGCTGTGTTTTACTCATCTCACTGACAAGTGAAAGTGACTCTGCAGGGTGCAGTTCCTTTGTTCCTGCAGGGCTGATGTTGCTTCTTGGACCAGATCATCAGCTTTTTGCTTTTCCTAGTGGCAGATGTATTACTGATAGATGTAGACACTTATAAGGAACTATGATGCAGAAGGAGAAAGCTGCTGTGAACTTTTCCTGTCTCTTCCCACCCTTTGTAAACTGGCCAGCACTGACCTCTGACTGATGTGTGAATTTAAGCAATCATTTACCTCCTGCTCTGTCAGAAAGGCCATATTTCATGGCTAGTTACACAAGTGACACAATATACTTTACAACTTACCTTGCAGTAAGGAAGGATAAGCTAGCAGGCAGTGATTCCTGGTTTGCTATGTCTGTTCCCTTCTGCTACCTAAACTTGCTCATGTGGATGGTGCTCAGCAGTTACCTAGCCTGTGCTGAGAAGCCTCGTGCATATCTGTGAGCTCTCTGTTCTGATTTCTGCCAGGGCAAATCAGACTCAAAAGAATTTCTGTCCTGGTCCAATATAAATAGCTATATAAGACGTAATGAATAATGAGTCTGGTCCCAGAAGTATGGCATTATCAATAAATCAAAGGGCATTAATTTCCCACTCCAAGATCATCCATAGCAATCCAGTCCACACACATTCATGTCCACACTCATTTTGGCACTTAGTGGAATTTTGGTACTCCTAAGGTACCAAAGCATGTGTCAACAGGTCCTGGATGACTTCCATTTCAAAGCCCAACCATAGTCCCATTTCAGCATCTCTGTGAATTGGGGTTTTTAATGCATCCTCGCTGTCTTTTGAAAGAATGACTCAACTCCTACCCTGAAGGAGTTCAGCTCATTTCATAGAGTGCTTTAGCTTTGAATGCTGTTCAGTAAGTTACTCTCAAGAGGATGGCTGTTTGAGTTGGGGAGGGCAGGGTTATTACTTACCTCAAGAATTAATTCATTCAGAATTTAACCTTGCACTACTTTGGTTTGGTAAGTGACCACTGACTTCCATAAAAAATGAAGCAAACAACTGGAAGATTCTTAAATGATACATCTTGTTTCATTTCCTGGACAATACTCCAGGGTGTGCTGGGTTCCTCCTGTCGCCTGTTACCTGCAGTTTCATGACACAAGTTTTCCTGAGTGTAAGTTTACATGTAGAGCATAAACCTGTAGCTGTCAAAGTGCTCAGGTTAAACCAGTACAACCAGAAAATCAAGTGTAACTATTGTCATCTCAAGTGTCTTTTTGACCATTTTTGTAGCAAAAGTTCAGACTCAGGATGGAAGGCAAGAGGAGACAGTCTGGGTAAAGTGAGTGTTGTACCCCCCTCTTTGATAATATATTACTTTCTGCTTTTCTCCCATTTGCATTCCCTTTACCCCCCATAAAACCATACAATGGAACTAAATGACACAGCAAATTACAAACAGGATGATAAAAGGTAAGGAATGTCTTCACCATGAGAAGAGATTAAATAGATAAAACTCTCTTCCACTCTTCAGCCTTGGAGAGAATTACTCAGGGAAGAGTATGATAGAGGTACATTAAATTCTGAATGTTACAGAGACAGTGAGTAGGGAACAATGATTCACTGTTTCTTGTAATATTTTAGAGAGGTTCCACACAATAAAATTTGCTGGCTACAAGAATGAAGCAAAGGAGTCAATACCTAACCACACAACCTAAAATTAAACTTGCAAGACTCATTACTGAAGGATGAGGTGTATGCCAACCCCCCCCCNACAATTGCAATCAGCCATTTGTATCAACAGCTGCTTCGGAAAGCTTGGACTAGGAAAAGCCAGGATTCAGGAGAAGGATTGAGCTTTTTGTCTTCTCTTTCCTTTCTGTTCCCTACAACTCCACTACTGGGCACTGTCAGAGGCAGATGAACCAACCCAGAAGAGCCACTCTTAGGCCCTAACAATTGTACAAAGAGCCACCAGCCCCAGACTTGGAATTGGTAATTTAAAGTACAAATACCATTTTATGCCTTGATGATTTTGTTTTTCTTGGAGTAAAAAAGGAATGAAAGCTTTCATTTTTCAGCACTCTAGGCTTCTAACAACTGGTTTACCTGCACCTCACATCTGCCTAAACCTCCTGCTGAGGACTGCTTGAAAAAGAAGCAAGATCCAACAGCCTTTTCCTGGTGCATATCCTGTGAAGGCATATGATCCGGGCAGAATGAGGTAAAGCATCTGGAGCAAGGAACTTGGGGGCCAAGGTAAAAGATACTGTTGATGATTTTATTTACCTTATAAACATGCTCCATTTATTCTCTGCTGTTTGTACCAAAAAGGTTAAAATAATATTTACTGGGCTCTCAAGTGTCTCTTTCACTGATGTGTTTTTTTCTTAAGTTTCTAATGGCACCAAAATTACCATGGCAAGAAAGAAACATAAATACCTAATTCTTTAAAAGTAATAGCTTGTGGGAATGTTGGCTGGGCTCCTTTTCCATTTCTTGGCAAGACATCTGGATTTCAGTACAGCAAGTTGCACTATGCCCCACAGGGACTGGTCCCCAGTATTGTCAAGTCTGTGAAACCAAGGCAGGAGTACGATCTGGCTAATTGTTCAGAATTACAAAAGCCTCTGTCTTTGGGTACAAAATGATGTTGCTATATCACAAGGTTGGCTTCCTAGGTGTCCTCCTATGCCCACATCTCATGACACAGCTGTGCCACAGACCACCTCATCTGTGGCACGCCTTCTGCAGTTTTCTGGAGACAGCATTCCTGGCCTCCTGTTGTCAGGATTTTGAAACACTCTCTCCCAGCAGGAGGAAAGGAAAGATTTGGATCCACCTTTGAAGAGCATCAGCTGGAGAGACTTGTAATGGCTTTATGGACATCAGCAACTGCTCATGCATAACACACTCAGCAACTTTTATCTGCCCAGGATTTAGCAGAGGTGCCACGTGATGCCCTTGATATCCCAGGCAACTCTAATGGATCAGAGCATGCAGTACAGCACAGGGACTCTCAGAGCTCCTTTGCACCCCAGGAGATTTCTCCATCACAAGTTGTAATGTCAAACACAAAATTGCCATGCTGCATAGGCAATGTGCTCATGTATGTCACATCTTCCAGGACACCAGCGGCAAAAGGCTTAACAGAGCATGTTCACTTCCCCTAAACTCCTCTCACATCCTAACTCAGGTGAACTTTAGTAGCAAGGTCCCAAAAAAGCCCCTTTAGGGACAGTAGTATGTTGGCCACAGACACCTAAGATTTGCTGAACACAACTGCGACAGAGAAGTGCAATCCTTACTGCTGTCAAGGGTCTACATGCTGTGCTTGGTTTGTCAGCAGTGATTCTCAACACAGCAGGCTGTGTACTGAGACCTAACCCATCTGCAGGGAGTATCCCAGAGGGGTGTGGGCCTGAAGCTGTTTTGTTGCTAATTTAATTGGTTTTAAATAGGCTGGCACCTCCTAAAAAATGACTCTCAGAGGCAGAACCCACTTCTTGCCTTAGTGTAGCCAGGCTACATGTGAGCAGTTCAATACCTGCTTTCTCTTGCTGAGGGTTTTTTCTTGAGCTAGTTGTACAGCTAGCTTTTCTGAGAAGCTCACATTCTGATATCAGACATTAGACTGAAAAGGTTTGTGTGCACACCTCCTGCAACAGCTGGGGCACTCATTTACTACTCTTTCCTCAGCTGTGGTGATTTCACTACCCTGCAACACTACCCTCAGAACAGGACCACCCAAGAGCTTCTGTCCAAGATATTTGCTCCTTGGATTTTCCTTTCCAGTTTGGCTCTCAAAATTAAGGTGCCAGGGAAATATTTCTCCCCCAGGAAACTTCAGTTTCCTCAGGAACTGCATTTGACATCCGCAACATCACTCTGAATGGTAAATATGAGGCCAACAATTCAAAAAAATTCTTGCAGTGTTTTGGCATTGCCTGTAGTTCCCATCTGGGACTGTCAGCTGTGGTAATATGCTTTTCCCCAGTCTTCTCAAGAAGTTCTGGGGAGTTCTATTCTCTAGCAAAATGTTTGTTCTTAGAGCATGACTATAACAACTGTACATGTGCACACAAACACACAGACACACAATATTGGTTTTTTAACATCTATATTTTATATAGATTTTATCATGTATTTTAAACATACTTGTATAACATAGAGTTGTATCTGTGCATTTTATATAGTATGTAATAGATTTTGATAGGTGTAAATTTTATGTGTATGTCTATATTTTTGTATTATTCAATACACAAATTTTTACACACAATACAATACCCAAATACACAACTACAAATACAATACACAATACACAATTTTTGATTTATATATAATTCCTCAGATAAGACCACAAGGATGAAGTGTTACAAGGTGGGAAGCAGAATTCAGGGTGTTTTTGCCTGGAAGGAATCACAGCAGCCAGACCCACAGTCAAAACCTGAGAATGCAACTCCCAGAGCTTTGGGGTCAGGGAGACTGATTTGATACACTCTGCTGGAGTCCAAAATAAGCAACCAGATGGCATTCAGGACTGTCTCCCTGATGGGGACCAGCAGTTGTAGCTCCTGGGATCAGCAGTTGCAATCCAGTACCTGCAGCTCTGAGCTCCTTCTATTGGTTTGCTGCAAGATGCCAAGGAGAAGCACAACCATTTCTTCAAAGTACCTCGTGTTTGGAGACCAGAAAGTAAATGCATTGAGAAAAAGAGAAAGTAAATGACAGAAGTTTTCCAAAGTCTATGCTTCCTCTATTTACTTTGTGGTGAGATGCTGAAGCACCAGGATTTCCCCATCCCAAAAACCTGCAGCTTGGGGTTGGAAACCTATAAGCCATGGCAGCAGCTTGTCCTTGTGCCCCTCTCCTGAGCTGTGGGCTCTTGGCTCCCCTTCTGCTACTGCTGTGAGCTGGAATTGGTCCCTCATTAGCAGAGTGGCCTGGAAGTGGTCCCAAAGAGGGGGAAGGCAGTGAGTATGTGTCTCCAGGGGCCCGTGACAGGGGATGCTGCCAGCCTCTGGGCCACCTGACACGTCTCTCCCTGGTCACCAGACATTCTGAGGGAGTCTTTTCCATCTGGTGAAGGTATGAAGTTAAAAGCTATTCAGCTGCCCAGGGAAGGAGGGCATTTGGCTCCTAAACAAAGAAGGGCTGTCTGCTGTCAGGCGCTGTCCAAGATTTCTCAAAGGGGCAACAAAAGTGCTGCTCTATTCCCACAGGATGTGAACCTCAGCTCCTTGGTGGCTCCTGGCACCCCCGGCCTGGGCAGAAGAGGTCACTTTGGTCCTGTTCAGACCAGCCCTTGCCACCCCTCTGGAGCAGTCTGCTTCTCCTTAAACGGGCTGTGGCAATTAGTAGCAGAAGAAAGTGAAAGGAGAGCTCAAAAAGAGGAGCTTCCTACCTGGTGAGTCCCAAACACTGGCTGTGAATGGGGCTTTCTTTCTGCTCTCACTCAGGGTGTGGGGAGCCTGTTGCTTGTCACAGGTTGGTGGGTGGGAAAAGAGAGTTAGGTGCATGCCTTAAAGAAAGCAGGCAAGCCAAGAGGGGCCCCCTGAGGAATAAAAGGCACCTGCTTGTGCTAACAGTTGCACAAAGCCTGATTAAATTTCGGGAGGGTCTTAAGTTAATGACTTGGGAACACAGAGTTCTGTACTTTCTGCTTTATTTCTTTTGGATTTTTGCTTCATAACTTTTTGGCAAATGTAAATTAATTCTCCTTTTTTTGCCTGGTGCTATCTCCCATGTATCTGCAGTTTAAAGGGAAACTGTCAGGGCTACTTTTATCTTCTTTTTATGGTTCTTGATTAACTGGTCATACAGTGAGAATTTTATCATTAAAAAAAGAAAAAATCAAGCCAAACAAAAAACCAAACAAATAAATTAACATCCTGGAAAAAAAAACACATATATGCATTTTACAATTTTTATTAAAAAAATTACAGTGTTTTCCAAAGTAAAATCAGCCCTTGTAGCATCAGTGATTTACACTGCAAAAATGAGGAAAATAAATATCCTTCATCATCAAGGCAATAATTAACAGCAGTGATTTATTAAAGTGGATGTGGTCTGGGTTTAGCCGTCTTCTTTCTCCTTCTGTATCCTTTTTCCCTTCACTGTAGCTCCTTCTTTCATTTCCTTTACTGCTCTTTCTTGCTGGACGAAAATGTTGAAAACATGCCACCTTCTGCTCTTTCCAGGTACTGCACAGCCCAAAGAAAATCTATTATCTGGAAACGTGTAAAATGTGTGCGCATCCATACACGGACATAGGCAGGTACACACACACGCCTGTAAACCTGCATATGCACACATCTCCTAAATCCCTCTGAACTAGCTACATCTCTTTACTCACAGGCTTTTCTTTAGTTACAAGATTTGCACTCCAGCTGTTAGAATAAATGTGCTCACGAAAGGGTTCAAGGAAACCAGAAATTAGGCCAATTCTGACCACTGTTGCTGGAAAGTAAAGGGAAATGAGGAAGGTAATACTTCATCCAGTCTCTCTTTAATGACTGCACTGAACTAAGATCTCTGTGTGCTCTTTTAAGTTCTTAACTTCATCTCCTTTACTTCCAGGTAAACACCCACATATATACATTTCCTTTCAGAGCAGCTCTGCCTAAATCTCCCTCTTCTCATTTCACTGATTCAGGAATGATGAAGAGCTCTTGCTAGGGCAGATCCTGGGTATCCTCACTTGGACACCACAACAAAAACCAGTGTGTGGGGAGATGGAAAAACAGCTACATCCCCACATCTTTCTTTTTGCTCTTTTTGAATTTTGACATGAATTTTTGTATGGCTGATTATTCCTTTTCTAAAAAACAACTCAAGAAAACCCCAACAAAAAACACCACAAGGGAATTTCTTATGCCACAACTCTTCCACAAGTTTATCCCAGTATCTTAGTCTTCTGTTTTTCCAAATACATTGCATTATGGGTATGAGCAGATTCCTCTGCATAGATTTTTCTACCTCTGTTTCATCTATTGCCATTTAAGGAATGTCCATAACTAAAGATAAACTTGGCCTTTGGCAAGGCCAGGCTGGCTCTCCAAACTCCAAGGTATGAGAAATGCTTTATTTTCTTTTCTCTAACTACTAACAAGGAGAGTGCCTCTTTCCAAGCAGCAGGGGCTCTGTTCTGAGGTCCCAGATTCTTGTCCCTGAGGACTTTGCAAAGCAGGTGATAGTTCAGTGTTAGGCAACAGAGGTGTAGATAGCCCCCATGGGTGAGGGAAGGGGGATGTTCACCATCACATCAATGGTGTTTGTGGGTCCCCTTTGCAAGCAGATGGAGAGGTAGTCTGGGTACCTCTCTCAAGGCTGCAGAAAAGGGAGGAATGTCTTTTGCTTTATCTAAATTTGCATGAGGAGTGTTTTCCTAAGTGCATAGCTGCATTCTTCTGTACCTACCTCGTACATATTATCTTGCTTTTATATGGTGTTGCACTGCTCCATGTAGTGGATCCTGCCTGACTCCTTAGAGAGGGCACTTTCAGATATCTCGGTGACAGATAGGATTATTTATTCTTTATGGGCATGGTAAATATAAAGAATACTGTCTTCATTTCTACAGTAACTCCCACACCAGAAGGGCTATCTGCAGACTGTAAAGATGAATAAGAAGTAAAATAAATATTCTCAGAAAGTATATTTTTTCTCTGTTTTCTTAACCTCAGAGATACATGTTATGACAGAGAAGCCAAAGACCCTCTCTGCCTATTCCTCTTTGCCAGAAAGGTATTAGCATTCCTAAACAGCTGGCCTTTTACCTAAAGGCACTTTAATTCCTATTACAAATGCAGTTAGTCCTCTGCCTACTGTGAAATAGGGGGAGCTTAAAGATGGTTTAAAGTAATCTTCTACCCTCACTTCTAGTTATAAGTGGAATTTAGCTGGAACAGAGAATAGGGGCCCCACATTTTCAAGGCATCTGTTTTCCCAGATAAGCTCTTGACTCTCAAGAGGAGGAGTGTGTTGCAGTAAATCAGCAAGTCCATAAGGCATGCAGTGGGGTCAAACTTCTGAGTGCAATAGTCACCCCAGAAAGGACTCAAATGAGATAAGCCTTGTACTTGGCAGTAAGGTGTGGTGGTCAGCACAAACCTTTTCAACTTGCCTTGCAGGGTCTAACGCCATGAGGCTGATGCACCTGGGCAGAGGAAGGTGTTCATGGCTGGCCCTGAATTGTGCTGCCAACTCAGAGCACTGATTTTATTAAAAAATTACCCTGAAAATTTGGTTTGAACAGCATTGCTTTTGCTAGTTCATTTTCTTGAAAAATGATAAATTAGGCAAGCTGGATATAAACCTGGTCTTGTATCTAGACAAGCTGGTTTTGGAGACAGGTGAGTAAAGGTTGTGATGCCAAGAAGTGGGCAGCTCTCACTATTCCAAAGCAAATCCCACCAGGGGTGTCTCAAAAGACAACACGAGCTGCCAGTGGATTCTCTTGGTCTTGTTTGAGGAGTATTATTCTACTTATCTCCTTTTTTTAAAAAAAATGCAGGTGCTTGAGCACTCCTTGGAACAAACCAGGATGGAGACCCTCTCTTCAGTAACCCAAATTGTGTTTTAAAACCCGCTTATCTGTGTTGGCTGCCACGGAGCTCAGACCCACAGGTCATGTTAAAGCATCCTGCCCTTTGGAGAACCACCTGAAGGCGTGGGAATCTGGACCTACCTCCCTGTTACTCACCCACCAGTCCGGGAGGCAGAAGCCTGGATTCTCAGGAAGCAGGGCTGCCAGTGGCAGAGTCCTTCACGGAAGCTGCTAGTGGGAGCAGAGCACAGCTGCCACTGGATGGCACCAGGACTCTGTCCGTGTGTGCATGCTCCCCTCCCGCCTCCCTGAGCCATCCCATCCATCACTGGGATGCTTTGCAAACAGGCACAGCAAGACTCTGGAAGCAAAATGACAGGGGGAAATTAGAGATGGGAAAGTTTTGCAGGATGCTGTCATGCCTAATATTTTTAAAGGGGCAAATGATTTTTTTTTGGTGTGTTACTGAGATGGGAATATTCTGCAGAGTACTTTACATTCCTATCAATACAAGCTGCTATTTCCAAATAATCACATGGAGAATAATAACAGGTGTAGGATACACCTTATCTAACCATAGGATAGAGGGACAAACATTTTTTTTTTTTAACTCTGTTACAAATCTCCCTTCTTGCTGCCTCAGGCTACGGTAACAGGAGTATAAAAATGCTGCAGGCTGTGCAGAGTGTGACTACAAGATTCTGGGTCCTAAAGTATATTAACAGCCCACATGTGACCCAGGTCAGAGACATTAATGCTGCCACGGTGAGTCAACACTTTTTGATCCCTCAGTGGAGAATGCATGCAGCAAACTTATGGCAGATATTTATAGAGTAATGTACAAGTTAATGCTCTTCTCCACAGCTACTGGAGCTGGGCTTGCTGCCTAAATGTACATCTGCAGTGTACTTACTGAAGCCAAGAAGCTTTACAGAAGTCATCAAAGAAAGGGGAGCTGTTTGGAAACTTAATGGTCCATTATATTATATTGTAATTCTTCATGATCTCTGATTAATGCATCTTTATTTATTTATTTGTCACTGCTCGGGCAGAAGTGTAAAAGGCCATGAAATAGGAGCCAGCCCCAGATATAAAGAAGCTGCTGCTGGTGATGCCGTGCTAATTTTTGCCTTTTCTTTTGTGTATTCTCTGTATCCTTTACACATATATTTGTAACATATTATATTAGTAGCTGGTTTTCCCAGTAGTTTTCCATGCCCTTTCCCTAGGCAGAAACACAAAACACATTCCAAGGGCCCCCATCCTATCTTGGTTCTCCTTGGGAACCAAGGCTGAAAAACAGCTCTTTGAGGCACAATTTCATCAACAAAGTACAGCTAGTACCAAGGGGCAGTGGGGCCTCCAGAAAAGGATTGAGTCAGAAGGGTGAGTTGATAAGAAAGGCATCACTGCTGGCAGCCAGGAATGAGAAAAGTCTGCAAGGTGGAACATTGCAGCCTGAGGCTGTGATACTCGGTATGAGCCAGCCTTGGCAGCCCCAGGCTGTGTGCAACCTTGAGGAGGAATCTGCTTCACCATTTAGATGACAGAAGCCAGTGGTCTCCAGGTGCAGGGCTAGATGCTGTCCAAGCCCAGGAACAGCATCAGCAGCCAGGGAATTAGATCACAGATCTGGGCTTCTACCTGAGTCTTAGAGCACCACGGGTGCCAGCTCTCTCAAACATGTCCTTTATTTCTTCTACCCCCTGATCCAAAGACAGACCTCACAGTCACACCCCGTGCAGGGAGAAGAAGGAAAGCTAAGAGAGATGCCCAGGGGTGGATAGCACCAGCTGCCAAACCTCTCTGTCCCCCCACCCCAAAGAGGGGAGAGCAGAGGTACAGCCCCAGCCTTGCTTTCACAGCAGGGCTGCAGGCTGCTGAATTAGCAAGGGAAGATTTTTCCTATAGTTGCCATGTCCAGGCAGGGTACAGCACCTGTGCCTCACAAGACAAAGAGGCACATTGTTCATCCAAAGAGCTGCCTAAAAAGCTGGGTGTCACAAAGACCCAGAGCTCCATGGCTAAAGTTCTGCAGAAAGAAGAGATCAGCACACATTACCTGACCAACTATCCCACTGAGCTTCTAAAAAGGTCATCCAGACTTTTTCCTCTACCAGGATAGCAGATGCCCTGCCTGCCACATGGGGAGGTGCTGCAGTTCTGAAACTGTTGTCCCTGAGCAGTTGCTCCTTTACAATAAAAACAAAATTCTCCTGAGCCTTATATCCTGTCTCCTTTCCTCCTTTCTCTTTGTAGTATTTTTTTGAACTCTAAGGGATCAAAAAGTAGGACAGCTTCTGCTCTGCCAGTGCAGCTGACCTAAACTTGCTTGCATGTGATGGATGTGGGAGCTGAGCCTTTTCTCAGCTTGGGAGAGGAGATGCCTTCTGGTGTGGCATGTTCCTCTGAGTTACCAGGTGAAGTGGATGTTTTAGGTTTAATTTGCAGACCCAAAGAGGGCAGGCTGCAAGTGGCAGGTATGCACAAGGCTAGCTGTGGTTTTACATGGTATGGGATTTCTTATCTCCTTTGCTGCACCTGTAAAACATTTTCTAGTACAGTTGTGCAATCATCTGAAATCTTAGAGTGTCCCCATGCAGGGAGACAAGAAATTCTAGGAATGAGGTTCAGTAATAGTTGTCAATTACTTCTCAAAAATTTTCCTACAAAAGACTGGTTTTACTTGATTTCACAATATGCCCTCCAAATCCACAGTACTGGATATGTCACCTTTGTTCTTACTCTTCTCAGCTGCTTAAAATTTTAGCCTTTGCCATTAATACGCTCAAGATGCCTTTTGCTTTTTTAAACTTGTTCTTACCTTTTGCTCCCATGAAAAGAAGAAGAAAAGGATTCCCTAAAGAGACAATTGTGCTCATTAGAGTCCAGAAGAATGGAGACATTGGAAAAGATCAAATTATTTGAAATGCATTAATTTTTGTAGGTAATTTGTATTTGTTACAGTTGGTGACAAGGAAGAATTGCATTTTCTTTGGGGTTTGTCATGAAATTGAAAGAAAAATAAAAAAGAAAACCACAAAGGGTAGATTTGAGAATAAGCCTCTGGATGAGTATCAGGATGTTTGAGTACAAGGGCAGTACTCCAAATATCCTGCATTATTTAGGCCAAGTTGTTTTATTCCTCATTTCCAGCAGCTCTGTGCTTTTGCCTGGGGTGAGAGGGTCACTTGCATGCTCAGGTATCTGCTCCTGGCTGTGACCAGTTCAATGACTTCTTAAAGGTGCCACAAACACTGGGATTCTGAAAAACATAGTTTACCAAATAAACAGGATGCATGATTACAATATGGTGAAATATTATGTCAGTAGTGTTATGCAATTATGGACCTGAAAGAATCCCTCCATCTTACATAGATCACTTTTGCAACATATTAATTGTACAGAAACAGTGCTGGTTTTGTGTGGTTTTTCACAAATCCTTTTTTTTTTTTAATTTTTATTTTTCTTTTTTTAACATGGCATTCAGAAAATCACAGAATTTAGAGAATGAAGGAGAAAGGAGGGAGAAACCCATGAGAAAAATCTAAGGCTGGTTGCTTAATCCCACTGAAATCCAGATTCCTCAGTGAGAGCAGAAAATGCCAGGGAAATATTGGTTTTCCTCTTTTAAATATACTGTTTTTTTCAGTAGATACACTCAGAAGCACTAAATGCAGAATATTTAAAGATTTTTTTTTAATGGCAAAAGCAGATACAGCCTTTTCTTTTCTTTACCTCGATTATGGTAAGAAGAAAAATATAATTTTAATTTACAATTCCAATTTATATTGACACTAAAGAGAAGCTATCCTGCTGTTAAGAGGAACTTTTCAAATTAGACCCACACTTCATGGTCTGCTGTTGAAAAAAGGATTTCAAAATCTAATTTTCTGAAATGTCAGAAGTGAAATATTGCCTTTTGTGTTTGTCACAACTCCCTGTAGCTTGGCACAGAGGATGTCACTGCAGTGCTTATTTGTGAAATGGGCTTTGTGAGGCTGTCCTTTGTACCCTTCTGCCAGGCAGAGGTGAAAGAGCTCAGGACGAAAGTGAAAGGAGAATTTGGTCTTGTTAATATTTAGGCTGATTAAGGGGAAAAAGGCTTTGGGAAGCTCTTCAAGCCAAAGAACAAAAACTGCTGCTGGTGCTCAAAACACTGTGAAATCCCACAAAGTTCAAACGAAGGTAATGAAAGGAGAGACAGCATATACTCAAAATAAAGCAGTTGTGTCTCCCCAGGTTTGGGGTTCACACACACTTCAATCCTGGGCTGTGCTTTCCACAGCTGAACTGTAGGCCAGCTGAAGGATCAATAGGTGAAAAGTGGCTGATGAGTAAATAGGAAAGGACTTTGCCTTTAGGAAAAGAACAGGCGTGTAAGTTATTTTACAGGGAATTTTCTGTGTTCTCTCTCTCATTCATGTGCTGGAGACCTTCAACCAAGATCATTTTCTTTTATTTAGTTTCATTTCACTGGATTTTAGTGTGGCTTTGGACTGGAATGTTTTACATTATACTAAAAATCACAGTGTGAAGAATTTGTGATACTATGAAAGGGGTGCAATGATTATTTTATACCAGCCCAGAGACAGAGCAATTAAGCATAAGGAATATTAATTCTCATTATATAAGTGGTTATGTGTAAACTTGCTCTTTTGTGTTTGCAAGAGACAGTGTGAAAAAAATTCTATTTAATTGAAGACACTGGTTTATATTTTGGTGAAAAAATAGCTTTACTAAGAGTCAGTACACCTCCTTAAATTCAAGAATAAAATAGTTACAAAGAATATTGCTATGGTTAGCTGTTATTCATTCACATATATTTATTCTTACTTCACCTAAAGACACAAAAGTGTACAAATCCAATTAAAAACAAGTGAAAGCAAAATAATAGCCTTTCCAAGGTCACCTTTAGAAAGTGATCTGTGAAAATGTCTAGCTGTGAGTTCATACTCAGCTATTTGTATAGCTGTGCAAACAGACCTCGGTCCCTGACAAACAAGCCAGCCTGGACAATGGAAATCCCATCTCCTCCCCGCTGATAGAGATGGGCACAGAGCAAGATCTTGGTGTGACTTCACCCTGCAGTCTTTCCTTTCCTGTGACTTCAGGAGCAAGAAATCCCTGCTGGTTGTGTTGTGGTCTTCTGGAAATCGTTGGCTTTTCAGCTGGGAGAACTCCCTTATGTCTTTCTCAAGGAATGGGCACTGACCTTGCAGATGTGATTTTTTTTCTTATTCTATATTTGTCTGGAGAAAAGCAAAGGGCAGTTGTTTATTGTCCTGTTTTAGTGACTAGGATTGCTCAGTGATTGAATCAGCTCCAACCCTGGATGGCAGCAGTGCAAGATGGAGCAGCAGAACTGTCTCTGAAGAGGGCAGGAGCCTTAGCATGCTCCACAGTAACTGCTGCTCTTAATTAACTCTCCCATTATCTCTGCAAGAGTGAGAGTCCTTGTCTTATCAGCTGCAGGTTTAACAAGACTCTTCTGCTCCCTAGGGAGAGTATGAGCCCTGTTCCTCAGAGGACTTTTTCTTCCACATGTCTTTGCCTTGAACATAGACCAGCTTTATGGTGGAAATCTCTGCTCTTCCTCACCACCTCTCTTGGCTTTGGGAGGCCAGAAGCCCTGAGGAAAATTATTCTTGCATGGAAATAAATAAGTTTTGTGAGGCATGACTGCAGAGAGGATTAGCGAGTGAGGTGGGAGGGCAGAGAGAAAATGACTTTGTTCTTAATGGTTCCTGAGTCTGGACTCCTATAAACATATCCCAAAGAGCATGGATTTTGACTCTGAGGATCCACAGGTACCTTTCCTCAAGTTTTTCTTCCCCTCTGACAGCTGAAGTGAGAGTGAAAACCAGAAGAGTTGAAGGAAACTGACTGTCTCTTGGGGAACAAAAAGCCCCAAACAAACAAATAAACAAAACCCACAAACAACTATGCCTAGAGCAGGCAAAATATAGCTTTTCCTGACATGAGTTTGAAGCCAGCTACTGCTGCCCACCCTTTCTGTGACTACCAGTGGATGAGAATACTTTCTGTGTGTTGTCAGATCTCTTGTCTCAGAGGCAGCTACCACACTCGTAGCAAATTCAGTGTAAAATAGTGAACTTGTCAGTAGTCAGCTTCTTCTCTTTCCCTACCTCCTTGCTTTGGAAAAGCAAGGCAAGAGATGTCACCACTTGCCTAAGCAAGTGGTGGAGTGAGGGGAAGGTCCCATGACTGTGGGCAATGAGCCCATACTGTGAGCAGGAATTCACCTTGCAAATAAAGGAGTGCTGATTTAAGGCATCCATTCCTAATAATTAAAGCAACAGTCTTAGCTGTGGTGTGTTAAAGGGCAGTTTATCACCAGAGCCTTGAATTGGTTATGTGATCATTTCTGGGATTTGGCCAGCCTGTAAATCAGATGGGCATGTTTCCATTTTCATGGGTCAACAGAATTATGTTTGGGAGAGAGCAATCCAGTAAAAGTTTGCAAAAATGAGACCTGAGGAGGGTTTCAGTTCTTTCATTTATCTTTGATCAAAACTGGTTCCTGTACAGTTATTCCACAGATGGGCTTTTTTCCCCCTGTTTATCAGTATCCTATCTTTTAAGACATTGTGTCCCATGCAGTCTGGAATGCCTTCAGCTGATGATTCATCTTACATGCTGAGACTAATTACCCTCTGGAAAATCCCAGTGTCTTGGACATAAAGGAAAATTGGGCTGAGTAGCTCAGACAGAGCCATCAGTTTCATTTTCAGTGAAGTTAAAGTAGATGAATGCCTCCAAGCAGCACAGACTGAGACTGAGTTGTACAGGTAGATTTCCAGCACAGTTCCTTTAGTGCTATCTAGACCAGAAGGAATTTTCTCTCTCACCTTTTCTGGATCACAGAGGTGCTTGGGGTTAAATAAAGGCATAGAGAAGGGACCAGTCACGTGCATTTGTCCCCATTTAGAAATACTCTGCAGCCACTCTTTTAGCCACAGTGTCTTGTTTGATTTTGGGATGCCTTTGCAATATTTGTGAAAACTTCTCCCTGCAGTTGACTTTCAGTTGCTATCATGTAAAAATACTGAAGCCAGGAAGAGAATGGAGGAACTATAAAATATGAAATTGTGACTTAGCCCAGAATGTCTCTCCCTAGGGTATTAATATGTGCACCACCATTATGTCCATCACTATTGGTTGCACAGTTTGCATGTTATTAATAAATAACCAGGATAGGCAACATTATTTGCTGCCCATTTCCTACAGCCAGCACCTGGATTGATGGTGGGTCTTTGGTGCTTCTTTTCTGCAGATCTTGTGGAGTTTTCCAATGGAAAGGCTGGTATTGTTGGTGAGCTTTTGTTTGCTGCTGTCCAATACACAACAAGCACCATCGTAAGTATATTTTGTTACAAATTCTTCAATCCTAGAAAATCCCTTGAAAGAGAAGGTAGGAGATATTCTCGCTCTCTCGATAGAGAATCAACAAAGCCAGTTTCTTGGACCACTGAAAATTTGTGTAACCTTAAATAGGTAAGAAGTAAAAAGCTTAAACCCGCCCTATTAAGGCACTTTCAAGGGAGAAATATCCTCTTAGGAATGAATAATTAAAAATATCCTACTAAAGCATGTTGTTCACTCTGTTATTGCTGTTTGTTCATCTATTATTTGTGACATTCACTGGATTGAAAAATCTTGGGGAAAAACCCCCTCTGTAATTGATTTATACATTGCAGAAAGCAAAGGTTTAACTTTTGGGAGACCTTCAGTATTCTTCTGTACTTATCCTCTGTTTTAGTGGAGATTTACATGTAAGTCAGGCCTTGTGTCATCTTTTTTTAGGGTCAACAGACTCTGAGTGAATGAAATTAAATATCAGCTTTATTCCCTGATTTCTATACTCCACCTTTCATTTTATGCATTTAAGAAAGAAGAAACTTTTTTTTTCAAGAAGTAAAAAAAAGAGAGTTCAGGCAACCCATTCTGATAATAGCAAAATCATTTACCTTCCGTTTTAGAAGTCTTCTGCAGAATAATCATTTTCCAAAAGCACCTGTCTTGAGCTCAGAACTGTTCTTTGTCTATGTGACATCATAAGTGAAGAGACAGGACTTGGCTTACAAGTTCTCTGACTTTGGTGTGTAAAATACACTTGGAAAAAATGAGACCAGGGATAATGATCTACATTTTAAAGGCCATGAAATCAATTGCTAAGAGGCATCAGCACAGAGGTGAATGAAGGAAAATAATAAAGAGGAAAAAAAAATCCCAACCCATTTAGCCTCCAACTCAGCCATTCTTAGGGCTGTGGTCTTACCTGCTGTGGTCTCCCATTTCCAACATTTTGTAGTGATATTGCAATGAAGGTCATCTCCTTTTAACCCCACACATATGGTTATAGAGGAAATTGATACCTCCTGACATATCAAAGCATAAGCTGGCATAGTGTGAGTGCTGTTACATGAAGATGCATAACTTCGTTGCATTCGTTGTGTATTTATCAATATGTATTCATTATTATTCAATGTCTTCCAATGTATTTTGTTTTGTTTCAGAAATTTGAGTTTACAGAGCTTTCTCTAAGTTAAACCAGGTTATAAGTTGCATCGGTAATCCCTGGGACATATTATGTTTTCTTTTCTCTCCTGCGTATAGGGACAGATATTTTATGGGACTTATATGAACAGGGGACAGCTCAGAATTTGAAGTTCAGTCAGAGAAAATTATTTTCTTTTAACCTCTACTCTTACTAACAAGACCTATGGATTAGGTCTCCACAAGTCCCAAACTCAGCTATTCTGTGAGAGTCTGTTTCATCTTTAAAATTCATATTGTTTGGACTTCCATTGAACATACTGTACAATCTATTTCTCTGTTGTTTTAGATTTCTAATTACTGCCCCAAATGTGGTGCATTTGGGCATACAAGAGACAATAACAGTTCAAGTCCATGGGGCACAGAGCCCTGTGCAAGTTACTGCATACTTCAAAGATGAGACAAAAAATCAGCTCCTATCAGAGAGGATCTACTTTAACCTAAATCAAAATAATGGCTACCAAGAGATGAGAAAAATAATGGTGAGTCTTCCATCATAGTGATTTAAACTTTTTTATTTGGTGATTAAAAATACATAATCTCAACTTGGAATAGGCTGGAACTGAAACAACACCAATTGTGAGAGACACGTGACAAAACCAATTCCAGTGACAGCAGCACCTTATTCACCCAACCAGCTGATAAAACAAGGCCTAATGTAGTTTCAGTGGTGATTGTGAATATTCTTTTGTGCCCATATAACAAGCTAAAGAATTTGTCACATGGTGATAAATGAAATTTAATTTTAACACGTTTAATTGTTTTATCACTCCTGGGTTTTCTGCCTCACTTAAACTATGACTGCATTCATGCCTTTGGCTTCCTACTGGCCATTTTACAATGCAGGAGAAACCTTTATTTATGCACAGTCTCTCAGACCAAAGCCTGAGTTCTTTCTGCAAATTCTTAAATTAGTTAATTCTCTACATCCTGCATTGTGTCATTTGCTCTTGGTTAAATTCTTTGAAGTCTGGCAGGATTTAGTTCAGTAGCACTAGTTAGGATTATTTGGTTGGAAAAAAAGCACACAGCAAGATTCACTTTAGCTCTGGTCAGTCACTCTCTAAGCTAATGGCTGGGCTTTCAAATTGGATTCCTGTCGAGGGCAATGTTTAGAAGCATCATTTTAAACTTCATGAAGTAAAGCAGCAATCTCATAATCAAGATTTTAACATAAATAGGGATCACAGGATACATGGTAAATGGAAATCAACAGGCATGTACACTGAAGTCTCCTGCCTTTTGTTAATGATGTTGGACAGAAGAAAGTGTATTTCTGTGGTGGAAAATGGAGGATAAGGTAGTACTTCTACTTTAAAAGAAATATTCACCTAGTAAGAAAGATATAACACCCAGTAAGAAAGATATAATGGAGAATCTTTTGTGGAATGATGCTAATAAGATTATTTAGGCACTTCAGCTGTTGTGGGCCCTCAGCTATGTGGTTCCAAAATTGCCAGGCTCATGTCTGACTCTGTGGGGTTTTCCCTTTTGTTCTGTGCAGGTCAAGCCAGGGGCTCTGCAGCAGAACCTGCTCAAGAAGAGTAATCTGCCCTATGTTTTGTTGGTCACCGAGAGCAAGGAGCTTCATACGACTGTCAAGAGCACCCGCATCCTCCTGTCCTCCAAGAAAGGCTACATTTTTATCCAGACAGATAAACCCATATACACACCAAGTTCTCAAGGTTAAAATACAAGTGCTGCTCTTCAGGTGTTGAATATGGAAATTACAAGGGCAGGATTAGAAAAAGTAATAATGATCCAGTTGTTCCTGCAGCCAGAGCTTCTGCAGGGTCTGCTCTGCACTTTGCAGCAACCCCTGTAGGAATGCCTTCAGAGCCAGGGTGATTTTAAAGGGAGACAGACAAATTCTACTCCTTTTTTTTCCAAAAGACTAATGATGACTTTCCTTTGGAAAAAAAATTCATGAGAAATTTACAAAAACCTGAACTCCCATTGCTTCTTCTTGCAACACTAGCAATATGTAACCTTTGCTCTTTAAAACCACTACTGCTTTGTTACTTACCAATTTAATTAATTAACAAAAGAGGGAATAAAAAAGAGTTTTTGAGTTTGGTTTCAGGCCTCAAATGCAGAAGGAATACAAAAGTGAATGAAGTTCCCTGTGTAATTTTCAGAATTTACTTCAAAAAGTTACCTAGTCATGTAACATTCAAAGCCTTTGGAAGAATGCAATTATTTTTTGAAATTTCTCAGACACCTTTTCACTAAAATAAAGTGGTTTATCTTAAATTCAGCAAGTCAGTTTACAGATTGCAATGATTAGTATCTAGAAAGGCCAGAAAGAAATATGTGAACATGTTTATTCTTCTGTTAAACAGTCAGATACAGGATCTTCATTCTGGACAATGCTATGAGGCCGACACATGGCACGGTTACAGTTGCTGTGATGGTAAGTATGCAAAAACACTGCTGAGGAGTGCCTCTTCACCACAGGAACCAAGGAAAACTTGCACAAAACATCCAAGAGCAGAACTATAGCTATGACTCCTCTCCAGAAATCTGTATTTGCACGTAGTGAGATATCTGTAGATATTTTTGGCCAGTATCAGGAACATGGAGGAAAACGTGACATGTGAATATTAAAGTAGGAAAGTAAGCAAAGCATTTTCTCTTCCATAGGACTAGTATATGAACTTGAGCTTTTGGATGTAAATGTTTGACACCTGGTGCATTATTTTCATGTTTGCTTTCTCTGTCTTAACAGAATTCCAAAGGAATGGTTGTCAAAAAGTCAGACCAGAAAATAAACACAGTGTTTGGTGAACACTTTGATATACCTGACATTGCTGAGTATGTGACTGTTGTGCCTTCTGCATTAAAACTTGTAGATTAAGATTTTTAACTGCTAGATTTCTTGAATTACCTTTCAAAATTGTCTTTCTTTCACCATGGGGCAGATATTGAACCTATGATTAATATCTTTTTACCTTTAAGCACCTCATCTTGGAGGGATGAGTCCAGAATTTACTGTTAATATGCTGCAATTAGCAACAGGTATCCTGGTAAAGAACGATTTAACAAACTGCTTAAGTATCTATTCAAACATATGGCTGCATTCAAGAGAGCATTTCTACCAGGTCTAGTTTGCACAGTGTCATTAATTATCTCTGATTTCCAACAGTCAAGCTTTTATTTAATATTCAGTGTCTTCGGGCATGCTAGGTTGATTTTGATATCTCAGTGAAATATTTCATGGGAATAGGAAATATTTCACGGGTTCTCTATTTCTGAGGACTTTTCAAAGGGAGTGGTTTGCAAATATGTTATCTTGCATTTCCTCACAGAATTATTTTGAGTGTTTCCTAGGACATTTGGAAATAGGTTGCTGGCTCCTCCCAGGAAAAGAGAAATCCATTAATTAGTTTGGGATGACCTCAAAGCAAGGAAAATATTATAATTTAGTGATAATTTATATGTTGGTATCATAAAATATCTGAGGAATTGTACTTAACTATTTTCTACTGAATCTTTACTTTAGGCCTGGAACTTGGAAAATCAATGCTTGGTTTCATCAATATGCAATGTCTAATGTTTCCACTGAATTTGAAGTTAAAAAATATGGTAAGATATTAATAAATTTGCATTTTAAATAGAAGAAATTATCCTTATGTGTTAAAAGAAATACTGAAGTGATTAAATTTGACTGTAATTAGGCACTAAGGACAACTTTCATGGTGTTTCAGAGCATCATTGTTATCTCTGATACACACAAGAAAAAATCTGGGTTTGTGTGTCTTTCACATATATTTTAAACAAGAAGCACCTTTGTTTTTGCACAGATTTAGTAACTTTTTAAACACTTTTTTCACATTTTGTCACAAAACACTGGAAGAGCTCTCCTACTGCAGAAAAACAAATAAATGAGATGAGCTCCACCTTGAAGTCATTGCAATTCTGGCTGAAGTTTG
>VZTN01000039.1:24057-86213 GCA_013400515.1 Erpornis zantholeuca
AATTCTGGCTGAAGTTTGCAGTGAAAAATAAGATGAAAAAAAAAAAAAAAAAGCAGGTGCTCATTTTCTCTCAGTAGAATTCAGTTTGGAAGTTTATTAGAGTTATTCCTGTACTCAAATAATGGTTTTTTTAAGGAAAATAAAGGCCCTGTGGATAAAGTAAAAATGTAACCATTTGGGATAAGAAGTTACTTGATTTATTTATACTGTAATTACTACTTCATGTAAAATTAATGTGGGTTTGTTGTTTCGTTGTTTGTTGGGTTTTTTTTTTTTTCCCTTAGAGACGAAACCTTGAGATTGCATGAAAATCTCAGTTTAACAAAATCAGTTTTGACTTAGCTAGTGGAGGTAGCAGGATCATGGCAATTACTGCCTCCTCTCCAAACACCTGCAAGCAGGAGAAAATCCCCCTGATATATTTGCAGGAGCAAATAGTTTGGCTTTACAGGAGCAAATTCAGTGTGACACAGCTGATGCCGAGGAGCTCGTATCCACACTCAACCCATTTCAGGGTGGGTTTAGTTCATCCTGCTCCTAGTCCAGGCCACTTCATGCCTAGGGAGCAGTTAGAGTTTATCTTCTGGCTTATTTTCATTGTAAATAAATAAATTTTGTGTGCTTGAAGGTTGCTCCACTATGTGAAGCAATGCAGAATAAGGGGAAATGATCAGGAGATTTGCTTCAGAAGTGCACTACTAATGCAAAGTAAAGCCTCCCCTCAGTGCAACTGCATTGTCTCAGTGAGTGTCTCCACATGTCAGGAGTTTAAGGTATGTTTGAAACTCACATGTCATGACCTTTTGTCTCCTTTTTTTTTCATACAGAACTTCCAAGTTTTGAAGTCAAACTCATCCCACTTCATCCCTACTACCACATCTGGAATGACAGCTTTGTGCTTGATATCGAGGCAAAGTAGGTGTGCTCAGAGCCAGGCTGCTTTAGGAGGCAGATAAGCAGATATGAGTTTTGTAACTTCTTACTTTTGCTTGTCATTAACAGTTACCTCATTCTGACTTGACTTGGATCTCACTAATCTTATACACCCTCTGTTTCCACCACTGACTTGAAACATCCGTGTCAAGTGCTACCTGGGTCCAGGTTGTGGTGACCAAGCTGGAACAAGTTTTTCTGAATATTTCACTTTGCAAGCAAAGGCAGCTATTTAGGATTCTCCTCTGTTTTGATAAGACAGGTTCCAGGCAAACTGATCACTCAGTTTTTCTTACACATTTTAGTTTAAACATTTAGAACTGTTCTAAAGCCTCCAATGTGCTATGTAACATAATCCAAGTAGAGCTGGATTCAAGTTTGATTATGAAATTTTCTCAAAGCACAGTGAAGGTTGTGAAAAATAACCTAGTGCTTGTTTGAGAGTAATGATTTTATGCAGAAAGTCTTCCAGGTAGATAAATGCAATTAATCAGAGGAGTTTCCATGACCATCACTACTGCATGACATGTCCATTGCTGCAGAGCAGTGCACTGGTCCAGATGTGCCATGGCTACAGAGCTCTCAGAATGGCCAGACCATGGGGCAGGGCTCAATGGCCCCATACCAAGTTAGAATGACATCAAACACAGAGTAACTTAGGAAGGCAGACAACAAAAATTTAACCCATCGAAATATTTTTAATGAAAATAATTTTTTTGGCTGTTGAATTTTCAGGGTTCATAAGAGTGGAAATTCTAAGAAACTGCCTGTTAGGAGAATGAATAAATCAGAACTTGATACCTGTGGGTTTTCTTTTTCTAAAGAGGAATAAATGTTATGAAATGAGACCAGGCAGGTGGAAGCAGCTGGCCTTCTTTTATAGCTGGGAGAAGTCTATTCATTTTCAAAGGAGTGAGGACTGTTGGACTTCTGCCTGCTGTCCTTGACTGTGTTGGCCCTTCTGTTCCCCATCTCACCTGCGAGAGCAGACAGAACCTGTATCCACCTCCTTGTGCTTGGCTGAACAAACTCAACTCTTCTAATCTCCTCTTGATCACCTTAAATTCTTTATTTGGTTCTATTGAATAATTACCAGCTTTAGTCATGATGACTTGATATTGTGATATGAAGTGATTTCAAATCACTGGCTTTAGTATTTTGATCCTTTCTAAAGTTTTCTCTGTGCTATTGCTGCACTTTATTTTGAGTTTATGAATTTCATATATATTTGACTCCTCATTAACATCATAAATATTTAAGAAGGAGAATTGCAGTTCAATAACTGGATACCATTCATTTCTCTGTTGGAAAAGGTTCTAGTGGTGCTACACAGGCCTGTATGACTTTCATCAAAATCAGTATATGGAATTCCTGATAATTGAATTTATTTCTCTGAACTGGCCATGCATGTAATGAAGTTACTTGGTGTATTGACTACAGTTTCCCATTTATTAGCTCTGGCACTTAATGCAGTTTTCCTAAGAGCTGCTTCTCTGCTGGCTTTATTGGTATAGACCAGTGCTGCTGATCAGGTCAGTTTGAAAGAGGCTTTGTTTAAAGACAAAAAAGCCATTACAGGACTGAGGTGAAGTAGGCTTTCCACAAGCAAAAGACAACACCATGGTCGTGACGGGTCTCACGTAGCACATTGCACATTCTGCTGCCAGAGGAGGCATCTGCTAGGGCTTCCTTGAGTAAGGAGCCAGCTGCAACAACATGACCTATCTTCTCTCTCCGTGACCTGTAAGGAATGTTCCAGGGTGTTCTGGCCAGATGCTGCTCTGGCAAATATTTCACTCACAAGCAGACCCTGTGCTATACCACCTAAATCTGTAGGAGTGCCCTGGGACAGATGGTGTCCACTCTACCCAGTGCAGGTATTCCAATATCAGCAGGTAGGATCTTCCTGCTGTGGGTCTTCAGATGTACTAAATACTTCATATCAGTCCCTGACATGATTCTCTGATCCCTTGTTTTTTATGCTCTTCTCATGAAGTGTCTCATACAAAGGAATTAGCTGTTAATCCGAGAGAAATAAACTGGATACCTCCATTGCTCTCTCTGAAGAGGATGAGTTGCATGAGACCTCTCTGTGCAA
The DNA here is from genome assembly GCA_013400515.1 of Erpornis zantholeuca. Classification (NCBI taxonomy): domain Eukaryota; kingdom Metazoa; phylum Chordata; class Aves; order Passeriformes; family Timaliidae; genus Erpornis; species Erpornis zantholeuca. The sequence continues at coordinate 27,089 of VZTN01000039.1, forward strand.
CTCAAGTTCTCGTTAATTTGTAAAAAATTAAAAAAAAAATTACTCTAGTGCAAATTTTATCAGACAACATCTCCCCATGTGATTCTGCCAATGAGATTTACTCTCTCTATATATATCTTTGCATTTGATATCATCACTTGCTACAGAGATCAGTAAAAGTTTGCATGTTTGGATTACAGGTGAGTGGGACTAATTTTTGTTTTCAAGCTATTAGTTACAAAGAGGATGCCTACAAATATTCAAATATTTTTTCAGCACAAAATAATTAATCTGACTTATGCTTGCTTTTTATTAAGATAATAATCCCTCTCCTTGATTTTCTTCCTTCCAAAGGCACTCTTATGGGAAAGAGATTCAAGGTGCTGCATATGTGCGATTTGGCATAATCGACGAGAATGAGAACAAAATATTTATTCCAGGCCTGGAGCAACAGCTATCAGTAAGTATTCAGTAGAGCTACTCTGATTTATCCTACCTAATCTGAATATTGTCAGAAATTCTGGAAACTTAGAAGCCCATAATACTGTAGTCATGACATAAACATTTCTTTCTAATGGTAACAAGACAGTAAGGGCTGTCTCTTTCTTTCTCTTTTTTCCCCCCCACTTTTGTTTTAGATCCAAAATGGAAAAGGAAGAGTTACTTTAAATACACCACTTTTGGAAGAGAAATTGAGAAAGAGTATTTCCACACTAGAAGGGTTTCATTTATATGTTGCTGTTACCACTGTAGAAACTGCAAGTGAGTACAGTATGGCTTAGCTGATACAGTCTGTAAGATTGACACTGATCTTTCTCTGATGGAATTTGTTTTGTGGGGAATCTGGTCTCACTGGATCCATCTTTGCTGCAAAGTTTGCTCATGTTGTAGGGCATGACAGTCTCTTCCATCTGACCTCCTTCTGTACAAAAACTTTGTCTCGAGTGGGATGCACTTGTTTGAACCCAAATGTTCAGTACCTCTTTAAATGCCTTATGTGATCCTGTGTGATCTTCCAGGGCTGCTCCAGAAGTGCTCAGGCAGGCTGCCTTCACACTGGTGCATTTTCTGGGCTTGGTACTAATTATATGCATGACAGGTTGCCTCTCAGCCTTGGAGCATTCAAGTGGAAAATAAGGATGTTAAAATATATTTCTAAGTGCATTTAATTTAAAACAAGCCATGTAATTAGTTTCTTTAGATGTAGTTGTGGGTAGTGGTGTATTCTGTAGAAGAATTATTATATTAACTACGAGAATCTTAGATGGAAAACAGTTGCTCAAGCTCCAAGTTGCAAAAGATGACATTAGGCAACATTAACTCTTGCCAGGAGTTGAAAATGAAAACAAAAAGTAGTTGAAAATGGAAACAAAATCTTTCAGAAAAGTAGATATCTAAGTTATGCAAGTCCATAGTTTGTGCCCCCACAGCAACACACACTGTTTAATATTAACAGGTGGTGAGATGAGAGAAGAGGAACTCAGCAGTGTGAAGTTTGTGAGATCTCCTTATGCTGTTGATCTGTCTAACACCAAAAAGTATTTTGTTCCTGGAGCCCCCTTCTCTGTTGTGGTATGTAGTGTTCTGACTGTATCTGCCTGCCTCCACAGCAAGGCATTTATATCTGCCCTCTTTCATTCTCTGATCCAGTGCCAGCTCTGTAGGACAGAGGCCTTCAAGAATAGATCCAACAGAGAGCTACTGTTTGTGTGTCTGGTTTGTCTCATTTCTGTATACTCAGAGCCTAAACAGCCAGCAAATGCTGGTTTTCTGCTCTAGAAGTCAATGTGCACTGTTACTTTTCAAAAATGTATCAGTCTCTTACTCACTGCCATATCAAAAGATGGAAATAAGAATATTGTATCAAATTAATCCCACCTAAAATTCAAACTCTGAAAACTAAAACAAGGCATTGTCTCTTTTAAAAAAATGCATTGAAGATTTTGTGGCTTGAAACATCACAGCTTCAAGTCTTCTAGAGTTTTCTACAAAGAGTTAAAATCAGAAATTTATCTTATAATAGTTGATGACAAATATCTCTGGGATCTGCTTAGACCAAATAGATGCTAAATGAAAATCTAGGGCATCTTGTAATCTGTACTCACAGATTTTTAGCTTAACTGAAGTCCAGACTGAGTCAGTTGCTATCCCTTTTTTTAAAAGCTCTAATTGTTGAATGCTGATATGTACAGTTTTATATTTCTTCTCAATTTATAAAAATTATAAATTATAATTGCTTGGTTTTTGTAGGCATTTTTTAAACATGGGATTTTCTTTAATAATAGAACTTTTTTATATTTCTTTCTAATAGGCATCTGCCACTTTGGTTGATGGAACTCCTGCTGCCTTCCTATATATCACTGCCACTGTTGCCATGCCTGGAAAACCCTCAATGAAGAAGACTGCTTTCTGTAATAGGGAGGGTCTGGTCTCCATTACATTCAATATCCCCAAAGATGCTCAGAATCTTGAAATAAAGGTAAAGAAAATGCCAACATCTGTGTTTAAAAGTATCCCACTGAGAATTGCTCATAAAACAACTATAAACTACTGTGAAGATGATCAGTTTTCATCAAATTAGCACAGAGTGTGAAATGATTTCTTACACCACCTGCAGAGCTTTGTCCAGATTGTGTATATCTGGATATGTTAGGGAGACCAGGGGCCTGAGTGATATCTCAAGTGAAGGACAATCTTGTACATCAGAGCCTTGGGAGAGCATGCATTGGTTATGGTGGTGCATTTTTTTGTTTTGGATGTGTATTTACCTGGCACGAAGGAAAGAAATGGGACAGAAATGGGACTGCAAGGAATATCACCATGGGACAGAAATGGGACTGCAAGGAATATCACCATGCAAAGTGACTGAAAATGATGGGAAGAAAGTGAAGGAAGAGGTCATGAGCAATGCAGAGAGTAGGATACATCTGCCCACTCAGAGGGTTCAACTATGTGCACAATATAAAGTGGGAAAAAACTTGTCACTTTGTGATTTTTGACCCATTGATTCCCGTTTAGAAAGAGCCAGGGGTGAAAAATACCAACCACAGATACAGCAAGAGGCAAATTGGGGTGAGAGAATAAAGTAATTAAAATCCTGGGGTTTGGTGCCAGGTTCTGCCAGTGAGGTGTCAACAATTATTCCTCTCACTTCACAGCATTTTCCGAATAACCTGGCACCACACGAATTATTGGTGACAATATACACTGTCTCCTGTGGGACACTTTACTCACTCTGTCCTTTTCTTCCCCAACAGGTAAAGGCTGAAGAGGGTAAAGAAAGGTTAGAATCACCTGAAGCTAGTATCAGAGCTGAAAGATACCAGTCTGCTTCCTCAAACTACCTCAGCATCAGCATCCCGCACACCATTGTGGCACCTGGAGACACCTTACCCATCACCTTGAATGATATTCATCAGTCTGGCAGTGGAAACATTGGCTATTTCTATTACATGGTAAAGAGAATAGTATCATATCAGTGATTTCTCTTAGAGATTATACAGCCTGGAACATTTACCTAGTTACTTATACAAGGGAAAACCGAGGGGCCCCAGCAAAGGGCAAGTGGGATGATCATTGTTCTGGCACACCTGACCCACCACGACAGGCTGAGGGAACTGGGCTTGTTCAGTTTGGTGGAGAGCCCAAGAGTGAGTTAATAGCTACCTAAAACTACTTGGAGAGGATTTAAGACCTAATGGAGACAAGATTTCCTATGTGGTGCTATGCAATGTAACAAGGTACTAAGGTTACAAATTATGTCCTGGAATATGCATTTTGGAAAAATCTATTCACTAGTGATGAATGCAATATTGGAAGAGGTTCCCCAGAGAGTTGTGGAATTTTCCAGCCTCAGAAAAATCCAACAATCAACAAGAGAAAACCACATCTCACCTAATCTTACTCTGGTGATGTCTCAGAGCAAGCAGCTGGGCTAGAGATCTCTATAGGTCACTTCCAGAATTTATTTATATGATTCTGTTATTTTTTTATACATTTGCACATATTTTTAGGGCATGTAAAATGCACAGTATTTATTTTCTGAATGAGACAAAGGTGTTCATGGGTAAATTCCAGGAGTGAATCTGTTAAATGTGAAAAGTATTTAACCTCCTTCTCCCTCTCTTTGTCCCAATTCCCCTTCCTCCATTTGTCCCAATTTCCCTAAATTTCACAGGATGATAAATGCCAAGATATCAGTTCCCATTTATTTTTAATAGGACTCCGATATATTGGAATGATTGTATCCCTAGGTGTTTAAGTTTAGGTTTGGAGGTTTGTTTTCATTGGATGCCTTCTCACAGGGTTGGAATTGATGCTGCAGGGCTCTGGGAAGGTGTAGTGCTGGGCAGGCAGGACATGTGGGAGGGATGGTGGCAGGCACTGCCGGAGCTCAGCAGTGAGGGTCTCTCCCAAGCTTTGGTCACCTAAACAAAGGCAGTGAGGATTTCAGGGCAGGCTGTAGCATGCCTTTGCTTCTCCCTGAAGCCCTGTCACTGTGTGTTTAGGAAAGCTTCATGTATTTTGTTCAGGGAAGAGCGCTCTCCGTCCTGCCACTGGGTCTGTTGCTCCTCTGACAACCCACAAATATAGTTAACATAATGTAGGAAGGGAGGAATTAAATAGTGAAAGATGGGCTGAAATCAGTTAAAGAGCAGTCTGTGATACTTTATCCTGAAACCTCCTGCCCCCAGCCTTTCACACCATCTGAAAGATTCAGTACTGATTACAGATTAAATAAGGCTGATGTCACCCTGGGTGTGATGACCAGCCATTGTAGAAGGCAAAATTTAGACTACTGAGTACCCCTTCTCAAGATGTAAGGTTGAGTGAAGGGTGACAGATTTGTATTCAAACCTGGGCCACGAGACCAGTGTAGCAGAGATTCACCACCACAGTCTGCAGGCCTCCTCCAGGCTGCTGGCATACAGCTTGGGAATCAAAACTGTTAATGCCATTAGAAGAGAACATATTTTAAACAGAAATTGCCTCAGAAAAAAAGAAAAAAACCCAAAAATTATGCAGCATAATACCATTTCTGAAGCACAGTCACAATTTTTTATTTCTGTTTCTCTCTGCCTTGCAGGTTGTGGCAAAGGGACAAGCTGAGGTATTGGGAAGGGTCCCATCCTCGAACAAAGTAATAAACCTTAAAATCACTGAGAAGATGGTGCCTGCCTTTCGCTTTTTAGCCTACTACTTCATTGGGAATGAGGGCCAGCAAGAGATTGTCGCCGATTCTGTGTGGGTGGATGTCATAGATGCCTGCGAAGGAAAGGTGCTTTCAAAGCTTGTGGCTTCTCTTGTTGCATTCCAAAATTAAAGAAAAAAAAAAACATGGGGTACTGGCAGAGCAAGTGCAGGCCTGGGATTATAAAGTGAAAGATATGTAATTTTTACTGAAAAGGAGTCATCAGGAGTCATGCCAAAAGGTAGAGCTCAGGAAGGCTCCCAGGTTGGTGCCTCAAAGAGATGAAAAATACAGTTTTGTACAGAAAAAAATCTCCCTCTGTGAGTGTCTATATATCAGAAATCCACCAAAAAATGCTGACAGAATTGTTGAGGGGACAGAATCTCTTTATAACATTGTCTTTTTGTAGTGATGTATATCACATGAAAGAAAGTGAACCCATTTATTGAGGAAAAAATATTAATTTGAAGTAATTTTTCAAGCTTTTTAATTTCTGTTACAAGTCATTTTCCAAGATTTGGTAGCACTTTAAAAGCATTTAAAAATAATAGTTTATGTTAGAAAATGAAGTGTGAATAAAATAGGAGGCCCTCTAAGCCATTCTTTCATCTTCCTCCTCCTCTTCCTCCTCCTTTTTGGATCCATAAGGTAAAATGAAAAAAGCAAGACACAGGAAATTTTTTCCGATAGCATGAAACACAACTGCTGAGAAGTGTCAGCTGTCTAAAATGACTTTTCCCACTGAAAGTGTTTGTTCTGAAAAAACAATGGGATAGCCCATTCGGCAAAAAAAATTTCAAGAAAAAATTATCCATCTCTATCACACAAATCAATTCTTCATTTATACAAAGACAAAACTCATGTTTTTGGCATGTTCACAGGCATTTCTAGTAATAATTCCCTATAATTCCATAATCACCATGGCTACCTTCTCTTAAACCACCAAAGTGTGTACATCAGAACCAGATCTGTGTTTACTCAGTCGTGCTAAAAAATTCAAGTGTGTGATAGAAAGCAGGCAATATTACAAACTGGTTTAAGTTGGTTAATTTTGTACATTAATTAGATCTTTTGCTGTCTTTCATGATAATTTTTTTTTCCACTGGAAAATAACAAAATTATATTGAAGACTGCAGTTCCACAAACCCCTTACACATACTTTTAATTTCCCTTGGTGCTTAAATGTCGCTGAAAGCTAGCATCCAGTATTCTGGTAGACACAGCTCTCAGTTCCCTGGGATTTCCTTCAGTGTGAAATACCTGCACCTACGTGTTCCAAAACTCAGGATAACAGGTAGACACTCCACAAAACAGGAACATCTCCCAGCCTCTGACTGCTGACAGTCACAGCTGACAGTATTCCTGGCCCAAAGAGTCTTCACTTTTTATTAACAAATATGATATTTTTCTTTCTATCTTTTCTATTTAGATTAAAGTGAAAACAGAACAAGAGATATATGAACCAACAGACCACGTCAATTTAGAGATTGAAATGGACCATGCAGGAAAAGTTGCCTTAGCTGTGGTTGATAAAGCAGTTTTTATCCTGAACAAGAAAAATAAGCTTACAGCCAAAAAAGTAAGATATTTTTAAGAAGAAAATTTCACATCTACTTGTAAAGCAAAATTTTCCATGACTAATGACAGGATCAAAATGTAATTAATGCCGATTAATTGCTCAAACAACACTTTACTAAACCTGAAAATGTTTTTTCTTTTGCAGTTTAAGATCTATTTATGATGAATGGCATGTTTCAGATCAGTGGTATTTAAGAAAGGGATTTCCATTCTATGGCAGAAAAGTCTGTAAATTAAAAAAGCATTGCTTTAAAGCACTCCCTAACTAAAACATTCCTCAGCTTTAATCTGCTTCCAAATGCAGCTTGCACCACCAGTTTGTCTTGCTTCTGCAAATCAAAGGCTACAAGAATTTTTCTGATATAAATATAAACCCTCTTCAAGCATGTACAGTCCATCTGTGCTATTTTATTTGGCAGGTATTTAATGCCATGAACTCGTATGATCTCGGATGTTCTGCAGGTGGTGGGGCAAATAGTGTTCAAGTTTTTACTGATGTTGGTCTGGCTTTTATATCAGACACGATTCAGTCCAGCATTAGGGAAGGTAAGTGCAATCTGCCCTTTAGAAGTTTCTGTAAGACCACTCTAGATCTGAGGAGGCTGGTTGCTTAATAATCAGGCATTTTTACTGCAATGTTGCAGAATCTTCTTTGCCTTTGGATTTTTCTTCTGCTCTTCCACTGGATGCTGGCAGCTCAGGTATCCCAGATGGTTGGTGCTGGTCCTTTTGTGACCACCTCAGCTGGGGCAGGAAGCAGTTGGCATGGGCTGGAAGATTTCTGGGTCTCTCTCTCAAATTGTGGGTCTTCTGTCAATGAGATGGGTCCTAAGACTGGTCTTCATGAATGATGTGAATGATCAGGTTGTTCCTGTCGTATCATCATGACCAAGTGCTTCTGTTCTGCCTTCCCAGGATATAAATGCCTCCACGGTTCCAGAAGGCAGAAGAGATCTTTGGATTTTCAGAAAAAAATGTCAGGAATTGGTATGTCTGCTCATCTGGGTGGCCTGAAAATCTTGGCAGGGGAGACAAAGGGATGTGTCTGGGATCCAGGGGGGCAAGAAGTGATGGTATAGGGAAAAATGCCAAGATATGCTTGGTCCCAGCTCTTGCATTAAGGAACATAACCTAGCACAAGTGTGTGTACTGTGCTGTGCAACCTGATACATCTTTCATCAAAACAGCTCAAAAAATAAAACCAAATAGTGTCTGTAAATGGAAACTAATTCACCACTTTATAATCCCAAATGGGAAGCACTTCTATTGGAAAACATGTCATGTCATCAGTCATGACTTTGAGATTTTCAAAATAATTTGTATGGTCAGAAGATGTTTTATAAATCCTATTTCTTTCTCAACATTCTGCTTTGAAGCTAGGTACTTTGTGCTTCAATTAAGAGAAGAGTTAGTATAGTATTTGGTATTAATTGAGAAAAAAACCAGTTTGCACTAATTGACATCTCCTTGCCAAAAGACATGAAGGCTTGAAGCTGGAATCTTCCTTTTGAAATCAGACTCTTTTCAGGAAGGGGAACACTGACATTGTTATTTCTATTAAAATTTCCATTCTGCAAGGAGGCACTTTTAATTCAGTCTGACTGTGAAGAGAGGGCTTAGAACAGAATATCTAGGAAGCCATAGAGCCTATGCTTTCCTCCTGTATTTGTGGACTGTTTTTAGGATGGGCTCTTTTCAGGGTCCCAGACTAAAGCTTGACTGTTGCAATGGAAACTAATGTTAATGGCAAGGAACGACAGCAATGAGCACAATGAACACCTTTACACTGATTTCTACTTACACAGCACTAATTCTGGGCTTTAATTCTATTGCAGCCAGCAGATACCAAAACACTGATCTACAAAAATGCTGCCAAGATGGAATGAAATTAAATCCCATGAGGTTTTCTTGTGTGAAAAGGCTGGAAAAGGTGTCTGGCTCCCACAAATGCAGGAAGGCATTCCAGGAGTGCTGTGAGAAAGCCACAGCCCTCAGGAAGCAGGCGAGGCAGAGGAACAGAGTGGGCTTGGCACGACGTAAGGAGAAGCAGCATACGACTCTGCCATTTTTACTCTTCTTGGGGTGGCAGGGGAGGGTCAAGGGGCATTTTAGTGCTGTGGGGCTGGGGAGGAAGTTTTCACATCAGCATTTCAGAGAGCCCCAGTACAGTGCAACCACACAGCATTGCATCTTCACACTGGTACACTGGGAAAGTGGGAGTGGGATGGGATAACTTCTTGGGGTCAGGAAAGGCAGGAATCACTTTAGCCACTGCTGGCCCCTACAGTCCTACAGAGGAGCTGATGGCTCCTGCCCACACCCCAGAGGGGCCACAGACAGCAGAGCAGGGAAGGGGAGTGGTTGTCTGCATAGAGGGCTCTGAGAGGTCTCTGATTCATGACTCTTTTTTTAGTGGTACTACTCTTATAACACCTGAGTAGCTTCAAAATGCTGTCATGAGAAGGGTCCACTTTAGCCAGGAATAATTTTCTCTCTTTCTTCTTTTCTTCTCCTCAAAGTCTATCTCTGACCACGCATTACATGTGAGGTGATTACATCACCTCGTGTTACCAAAATAACAAATTACTTTGCATCTAAAATTATCCTGTTCTGAGTGTAATTTCTGCTGCCATTTCTCACAGATTTTCCCTTTCATCCTCTATCTGTTAGAAGTATGGGACAGTGGGAACATCTTTGCTAGCCTTACTACAGGGGACTGACTGATTTCTCATTTGGTAGCATATAGTTATTGAAGTTGTCAAGAGGAACTATCTTTTTCTTCAGTGACAAGCCATGGTCATTGCTTCTCTTCTTTCAACATTTTTCTTTAATGTACAAGATGAAACACAGATGAAATCTTTTCATTCAGAGCATTTTTTGTGCTCTGAAAAGCTGACTCCCTGCAAGACAGTGAAAGGTCACCAGCCAAAGACTTCCAAAAAGAAACCTTGCTTCTGTTTTGCAGAATACAATGAACAAGAAGAATTTTTTGATGAAACCTCTGTCAGCTTGCGCAGTTATTTTCCTGAGAGCTGGTGGTGGAGTTTTGAAGAAGTGGAAAGCCCTGGAAAACACAGGTACTGTGTTGCCTGAATATGTTTAAATTTTTACTGTCAAATGTATAAAAATATCAGCTTTATGTAGTATCTGATGCAGAGGTCTTCAGAATATTTGCAAGTACTTTGTCTCCACAACTGAAGGAATAAGTTGTTCCCTTACAATACTCATACTTCATCAAATGACAATGTGTACATTTTATACATGCCTTCTAATATGTTTTGTTTTGTGTTTTTTAGTGTAAAAAACTTTGCTCCTGACTCTATAACCACCTGGGAAGTTCAGGCAATAAGTATATCTCCTGAAAAAGGTATAAGTATTGGGTATTTTTTGTTTGTTTGTTTCTTTGTATGGATAAATAGAGAAGGTGCTTACCTTAAAAGAGAGATAAGTTATGTTGACAGAATAAAACAGTCTGTACTGACAAAACATAAACTGTTTTGATAATGATATTTACTTGTCTCTTTTATGCCATGTTAAAGCCCAACTAGAAGTTAAGGTATAGATTTATGTTTATAAAAGCAACATAAAGTAGGGTCTCGAGGACGATGGATTATACAATCAAAACTGTCTTTTATTCTTTCACACCTCATTTTAGCTTCCACATGGCCAGGAAGCCACAAGAAAGATAGCAGTAGTAACACTACTTTTCTTTGAATAACTCTGGGTTCTGGCCATCTCAAAGCATGGAAGTCTGTGGCCTTTCACGCTTTGAGATGGCCAGCAAAAGACCAGCAAGGTCTGGACACCAGAGAGAGCCCAGATTCCCAAGTGCTGCTCTCTGGGAGCTCCTAGGAGTTGATGAGGACCATGCAGGATGGACAAAGGGTCTATCTTGGATGGCCCACTCCCCTTTGGAGGGGGAGACTCATCCAGGTGTGCAGTGATGAGCACAGAGTTTATTTTGAGAAAGCAAGGAAAGGTCCTGTTTTAAACATGGCCTTCATGGGAAAACTGGGCCACATTTCACTCACAAAACATACAAACACTCTTGCCAAGTTTTACCTATCAACAACCATGGCAGTGACTCCAGGGGGCAAACTAGAGACAGGTCTCTAGTGCATATGATTTTAAATGGGTTCTGAGTATGCCTGAGATGAGTCCTTCCTCTCCTGCTCGTGACCTCAGGGGAGACCAGGCACTGAGTTTTCATTAGACATTTTGCTTCCTATCAGCTGATGTCAAGGGTGTAATTCTCAATTCTAGCTGTTTTTCTTTTCCTCACCCCAGGGTTCTGTGTAGCTGACCCCCACAGCTTTGCAGTTTTCAAAGACTTTTTTGTGTCCCTGAGATTACCGTACTCAGTCAGACGAAACGAGCAACTGGAAATAAAAGCAGTGGTTTACAACTACCTGCCCAACGATCTCCAGGTAGTGTTATCAACAACTGCTGTACCTTGCATGCCTAGCAAGCAAGATCTATAGTTGTGTAAAATTCAACGTGAATGACCTGGCCACCCTTCAGAGCCCTCTTACAGCCCAGACATAATGCTCCCATCTTGAAACTTTCCCAAGGACAGGATCCAGTTGTATTTGGTAATCAAACTTATTGTATAAAGCAGATTTTATTCACCATGTTACATGGCCATATCCTTTGTCTTTGTACGTCTTCCTGCCCTTCATTGAAGCAATCAGTTCCTTTCTTGCTGCCTGCTCACCTGGGCAGTACCTGGATGCTGACACCCATACTTGCTGCCACTTCACAAGGTACACAAGGTACAGAGAGAAGTTATGAGCACTCCATCCAATATGTTAGCCACGAAACACATTGTGCCTACAATGCAAGGCCACTTTTTGTCTTCATGTAACTCCTATGCAGTTCTGCATATGGTTGTCACTGGACTCAGGGCTTCCATTGTCCTAAGGCTGACACTCCCTTTTTCACATCTTCCCATCTCCTATCCAGCTGTTTGACAAGCATAAAACTGCACTGAATTGTGTAGAGCTGGGATTTATAAAAATGCGATATCCTTCTTACTTCACTGAGGTTCAGGTATAGGCCAAAACTCTGTTGCAAATTCAGTGTAACGGAAAAATGTTAGTTGATTTAACTTCAGGTCCCTAATCAATAAAGGTGAGTTTTGACAGGCCAGAGGATCACAGAACAATTGACATTGGAAGGGGCCTCCAGAGGTATTTTCCCTGTGCAGCGATGCACTAAGGCTGATGTTGTCCCTGCAGGTGGTAGTGAAGATGGAGGCAGTGAAAGGACTGTGCACCGCAGAGACGACAGAGAAAGCTGTGCAGCTGCCACTGCTGGCTAAGGGGAACTCAGCAACACCAGCCTTCTTCTCAGTCGTCCCACTGACTGTGGGAGAAATTCCAATCACCATCATCGCTTTCAATCAGGATTCTGGGCACAGTGATAGCATCAGGAAGACTCTCAAAGTTGTGGTAGGTATAACTGCTTGAGGGCAGGCACTTCTCAGACATGTGTTTGCCCTCAAATACAGCATTCACAGGCAAACAAAGAGGCTGTATTGATTAATTAATACTTTAGCTTTCTTCCAAACTTATAAAAAGGAGAAGCCTTTAAGAAAAAATTACTTTTCAAGTGCCAACGCAGACTCATTACAGTATCCAAGTCATCCATTGAGGGCATTTTTTCCATCGACACAAAAAAGTGCAAAATAAGAATCCTCGCACCCCTGATGTCAGGGGAAAGCCATGTAGGTGAGGATAAGGCACAGGAACCTGCTCTTCTTAAAGGCCATAACTGTTGTAGATATAGGCACAGCCTCAGAGTTCAATGCTACAACAAAACACTAAAAGTAACTGTAAAAATAGCTTTATTAATACTGAAAGTGTAGGAAGGAGAATGTGAGGAATTCGAAGGAAAAAAAGTGTAAGTCTTACACCCAAGTTGTACTCAGAATTTCATGCATTTCACACATGAGAGGTTTACAAACACAGGTTCTTCCATGAACTTGACTTGATGGGTCACAAAGCTGCGAATAAGCTTTGAAGTTTAATTTTTGGGGGTTAGTTATGGTTAAAGGAATTTCATCCAGACAAATGTCTCAATAGTAACACAAAAAAAATCAGCAAAGTTTATTAGTATTTCAATTGGGAAATTAAAATTCTGATTTGAAGGTTGAGTTTTACCTACAGAGAAATCTCCATTCAAAATCACTTATTTGTCCCACCTGCTCGTGTAGTGTTCAGGCGGATCTCGAGGGTTTCCTGCAGCTTAATTTCTGTGTATTTGCCAATATTTTGATTTTTCTTTCCTTAATTGTGCAGGCTGAAGGTGTTTTACAAAGAGAAGAGGAGACCATTTGCATTAACAGTGGCTGTAAGTTACCCAAAAGGATTAGATTCAGATGAGGTTTGGGGTAGAAATGAGAGGTGAATGATGGGTGCAGTGAAACACTTCTTAATGCGCAGATGTTTCTTTGGTTAACTAGAATTTGTCAGAAATATCTTCATCCAATACATAGCAAAAGACCCATAAAATAAAAAATATTGAATTTTAAATGTTAAGAACTGATTTCTTTTACTTCTGTTTTTCAAGGTATCATTCTTTATATATTAACTGGGCATCTATTTAATTCATTGATGGATCTTAAGAGGTCTCAAAACCAAGTTTTGTTTCAAGTATAAAATATTTTTAAAAATTGAAAATTTAATCAATACAAGAAAGATATTTTTTTCTAAAATCACATTGCATGTTGTTTATTTTTGAAAAACCTGGATGTAGATATCTATTTATTATTTATTTACAGTGAAGTCCCATACAGTGGACCTGAAGAGACCGTCTAACATGGTACCAGGTTCTGACAGCCACGTGTTAGTTAGCCTGAAAGGTAAACGTAATTTTTTTGGCAACAACTTCTCCATAGGTGACTAGGGACAGGCCCCTCTGTGCTGCTCCTTCATGAATAGCAAGTCTCCATTCTCTCCCAGTTTTTCTGTTATGACTCAAATGGTCTGTGCTACATGGCCAGGCCATAAAACAAAACATCCTCAAGGTCAATCCAGAACCTTTTCCTCTTTATAATTACTCCTCCTTACTTGTAGTGGCTGTAATAGTTGTATGAGGTCCATCCTTCCTCACCATGCTCCAACTAACATTATAGGAAGGTCAGAGGTGAAGAGTCCATCTTTAATAACCCCACACTGCATGTAGAGCTGTAGAAATCTGCTTTGGATTTCAGAAATAAGGATGCCAGGCTCTGATGTATAGGTTCTGGAAAGTTCTGTTTTTCTAAGGAGAGGATATGTACAATCATACATTCATTTTATCAAAAAACTGTATGCACACATGTATGTATTTATGTATACATATTTTTAAAACATCTGTTAGCAAGTACTTTTATTAGTGATAAACACTTTTAATACCTTTTTTTTCCAGAAAATGTAAAGTAATGCACTTGTGACACAAAGAGTATTGGCAAATTTTTGGCATGAGTAATGCACAATCTTCTTATCCCTCTGTGGGAGGATCAGGGCTGGTTTGACAAGACTTTTCCAGCCCAAACCTGATACACCAGTCTTTCCCCTTTTCCTTAATTCCCTGCCTCCAGTACCTTCAGGAATCTTTCTCCTTCATATTCCTTCATTGGGCCAGCCTCCTTTCTCCAGCTTTCCCTGGGCCTGCACCTCATCCTTGACCTCCTTCAAAGAGCTTTACGAAGTAGCTAAAAACAGTGTTTAGTAGTGAGGAGTGTCAGGCCATGCTGGAATGTCAAGCCTACAGTTAGGGTCACTTTACTTCATATTAAACCAATGAGTTTTAAATAAGGTACGTACAATGGCTTGTGGTTTTTACAACAGGAAATATTATGGACGAGTCTGTTGAAAACTGTCTGAGTCTCAGTGGAGTTGAGAAGCTGATACAGGTGCCCACAGGCTGTGCAGAGCAGACAATGGTGAAAATGGCCCCTGCAGTCTATGCTATTGAGTACCTGGATGCCAGCGAGCAGTGGGTGAACTTTAACCCCGAACGGAAGCAGGAAGCCATTGGGATGGTTGAAAAAGGTATGCAGAAAGAAGAACAAAAAAAACCCCAAAAACCCAAAAGAACCAGAATCCAAAGGATGGGATGATTTTGTTCTGTTTGCACTGCACACTGGCTGAGGCTGCCTCCTGAAGGAATGCCCAATGTCCTATCACAGCCACACTGCAATGCCCTTGACTGTCTGCAGACAGACAGACATGAGAAAGAGAACTTGTGAGGAGGGCTTAGGAGACTAATTGCCAGCATCTGACACTGGTTGGTATTGACATTGAAAGTCCATCTTCTCTCTTGCCTAATTTAGAAGTAGAACATAAAATCTGAGCTAATCAATGAAAACTCTTTTCAGAGTAAATGGATAACAAGGGCCTTGCTCATTGCCTCCCAATGTTCAAAATCAACCAAGAAAAACCACATCCTAAAAAATGCTTATTTCTCTCCACGGATCACAGACACTGCTTAGGATAGCTAGCTGGGATGTAGACATCTCTGCCCATGGCTGTCAAGAGGAGTATGACAAAGGAAATTCCCAGTGCTAGTCATGGTATTGACACCTTCCCCTCCCCACTCCTGTATTCATCATCACATAAGCTAGAATGACTTCAGCAGCCTTGGGCCAAGGCAGGGAGGGAGCTTCCTTAAGGAGAGGACACCTGCAAGTCTGCTGCTTCGGGAAGACTCCGCTCCAAGATGTGATCCAAAGCTGGTATTAAACATAGAGCAAAACCACAGGATGTGGAAATGTTCAACTCACAGGGAATTGTCAGTATTGGAGCAGGTACAGCTGATCTTTCTAACTGCAGTGATGTGCTTATGGCATAAAGCAATATAATGCACCTGTCATTGTCATCTTCAGGTATTTTAAACGCATTTCATCAGTGAAAAACAAGTGTATAAATAGAGATTAAAAGCATGCTAGCAGTTGCTGCATGGAGATCTTTGCCTATTTATCCAAGACTGCCAAAAGTAACATGAGATCCTGCAAATAAGTATTTAGTATTATTATCATCATTTAGTCCCTGTGTTATGCTTTTATTGATTCTTATTGAAGTTTATCAGTGTGAAAAATGAGTTGTGTGGCTATGACACAAGTTCATCGAGATAATAGCAGTCAAGATCAGAGGCCACAAATCATGATTTCTAAGCCTGCGTCTGACCCAATAGATGATGTTTTGTGTACTTTTTGCACATAATGCACCATAAAATCAATAGCTTGAAAAGTTGTCAGTAACGGGAAATAATTTCCCAATATTCCCTACACATAGCATGTGT
This sequence comes from Erpornis zantholeuca, assembly GCA_013400515.1. Taxonomy (NCBI): domain Eukaryota; kingdom Metazoa; phylum Chordata; class Aves; order Passeriformes; family Timaliidae; genus Erpornis; species Erpornis zantholeuca. The sequence continues at coordinate 43,122 of VZTN01000039.1, forward strand.
TGTAACCATAGGTATCTGCAGTTTTCAGGTTATTTTCAAGGTTCAATTAAGTCAAGCAAGACAAAGGACCTTCTAAGCCCGGTGATTTTTCTGTCAAATTCTGCTGACCCAGTCATTTCCTCCTTAAGCACCAGTGAACCTCTCCATGAACTCTTCCACCAGTCAGTACAGAACATGTCCATTATAATACAAGAGATATAGGAAAATGCTCAATAAATATGGATGTTCTCTGAACAGTTATGTGCTCTCCTGTTCATGCAGGTTACACTAGACTGCTTGAGTTTCAGAAGGAGGATGGCTCCTATGGAGCATTTAAAACAACCCCCAGTAGTGTTTGGTAAGTAATTTTTTTTTCTTGGGGTTTGATTTTTGTGGGGTTTTTTTTGTTTATTTGGTTGGGGTTTTTTCCAATTTACCTCTATTATCACTTGATGCATCAGAAGCTTTTCTTTGGCAATGGATTTTGAAAATCTGGTGGTTGTCTATGTACTTTTGTCATGAATAATCAGCCACAAAATTCTCTGAGCATTTTCAGTCCTCAGTGAAAGAGATTTCTACCGAGTCTTCGATTATTTTGCATTTGCCAGAGTAGAAATATTCATGCTGATGTTGAACAATAACTCACTAGGTTCCAGTAAGTGCACTGTATTGAATATGAGTCCGTGCATAAAATTAGTGTTTTATCTTCCTGTCAATATAATCAGCACATATAAATTCTATAAATATCTGTCAGCACAAGTTTGGAAAATTTTCTTCTGTGCAGGTTAACTGCATTCATTGTTAAAGTACTCACAAGGAGCAGAGAATACTTCAGTATCCAAGACAGTCACATAACCAACTCGATTTCCTACTTGGTTAATCAACAGCAGGCAGATGGTTCATTCCATGACCACCATCCCGTCATGGACAGGTCGATGCAGGTAGGTCTTCCATACTTAGAAGAATTTGTTGTGCATTCAGGCCTATTAGGTATTGAAAGCAATGTTGTGTGTCGTTGAGTAACAAGACATGTTTCTAAAGAAAATAAATCTGTAATGTAACTAGAAAGTCTGTAATGTAAAATTGATTTGTTAACAGGCCTGTTATGTCAGATGCATAGCTAACACTTTACCACCTTTACCTTTTTTATAGAATCTTAGATAATTTTTTTAGCTATGCCTATAGAGAGGGCTTAGAAAATTAATTCTGAGGGTCATATATTTGGTAAAAATGTAGGCCTTTTATTGCCGAAGGCAACAGAATGTAGAATTGTAACTTTGTTTTGAAGGGGTGTCCAGAAGTCATCTAGTCCAAACGCTGCTCAAAACAGTTCTAGTGAGATCAGGTTGTACAGGGCCATGTCCAGCTGACTCTCTAGTACCTCACAGTCTGTCTGGGTAACCTGTTTCAGTATTTCACCACACCCACGGTGAAAAAAGAAAATGTTAACACTTTAATCAGAATTTCCAATTGCATATCTTGGTCTACACACTCTCTATAATTATCCAGAAACACAAAATTTTTATACTGTCCATGAATTTAGTCTACTGTGCATCTCACAAAACTCATTGAAAATGCAGTGTAGTGACCATATATGAAAAAAACATTCATTAATACTATTAATGATCTGTGTTGATTAACTAGTGAGGCTTTCACCCTCAAAGCCAGTTTCACAGTTGATGTAACAGTATTGTGGAAAAAGAAACAAGTAGCTCAAGGATTGGTCAAAGGGTTTGGGGTTTTTTTGACCTGTGTTCAAGCTGAAATAATCTTACATATACTTCAAGAACTTTCAGGGGAAAAAAGCTAATGAGGGCACTGTGCTTAGATTACCAAGAAGAGGGATAATAAATGATTTAGTATTGGTGTATAAATACCTCTATAGGAGAAAACTTCTGTCTGCAAGGTAGAGTGTACTGTAATGTGTAGGGAGTAACACAGGCATGAAAAACCCCAACCCCCTAGTGACTGGGTATTGAAACCATGGATGTTTCAATGAGAAATTGTAGATTTTTAGCTGTGAGATAAATAATGAAATTTTTGATTATTGGGTGAAGAACATGGCAGGTTCCTTATCTCTTACACTGTTTAATGCAAACTGGCTGCCACCATAGAAGATACAGTTTAGATGGACACATATTATTGAGAAAAATTTAAGGCTACATCTACATGGTACGTGGTCAAACAGTTTGAACAGAAGATCCTTGATTTCATGGAAAGTGCTTTTCTAGATTTAATCACAAGCATGTCCATGCACTTCTAACTCTTCCTTTTCACGTTTCATCTTCCAGGGTGGCATTAAGTCAGCAGAAGAGGATTTGGCTATGACAGCCTTTGTAACCATAGCATTGCAACAGACCCTACGCATCTACCAGTCACCTGATGTGGTAGGAAACCTGACTCTTAAAGTCTGCAGGCTATTGCACAATGGCATTTCCACCCTTCTGTCTCTTGGAGAACTGCAAATGTGGAGTTTAAAATCTGCTCACATCTGTGGTGGATAGGAAAAGATGCCATGGCCTAACATACAAGAAGGTGTTTCGAGCTACACACGCCATCATCAGTGGCTTTAATCACTAAGCAAATATTATAATTGTCTTAAAAATTACTACGGTGAAGGATTCTAATTTCCTGTTATTCTTGCCAGAAGTAACAGTAGGTCTCAGTGATCTTTACAAATGGATCCATTCTGTTTTCACAGGCACGAGTGATTACAGGAACAGTGGCTTACATGAAAAATCAATTTTCAAGAAATACTGACTGCTATTCTACAGTAATCACTGCCTATGCTCTGACACTTGTGCAGTCTGATAGTGAAGAGGCTCAGTTTGTGAAAGAAAAATTAAGGAACTGTTCTTCTTTTGATAGAGGTACTGGTAACCATTCTTAAAAATCCCTTTGGAAAGCACTTTTCCTAATTGAAACACTCTGAGCACACTTACATGAACAAAACAAATTGAAGTAAATGAAGAACAATTAATTTTATACAGCTGTATATATGTAGATACATACAATTGTATGTGCATGTGTACTTAATTACTTAAATTGTATAATTAAATATTTCAATGTCTGAAATTTTAATATGTAATTTTCATAATTAATAGCACTATAAAGTGACAGCATAATGAAACTTGGATCACGACCTTCTCTGATTCTGAAATTGGAACAAAACCACTGTAAATATTAGTTTATGTTTTCTGCTTCCCTTGGGAAGAAAAAAATAGTCTAAGCCAAATGAGAAAGAAGACACTTGGTATGAGAAAATAACAATATAGATGAGTAGTCCAGACTGGATTTGTGGTCAAGAAGGAGGTGTCTCTTCCAGCCTGCCTGCTTTCACAACCCCTCACCAGCTCTGAGTGCTTTTTTGCAGCTCCCCATGGATGTCACCACGTCCCCCCACAGGGCGAGGCTGTGGTCACTGCTGACTCAGTCGGTGCCGTGGCTGCTGTGGCTGCCCCACAGTCCTGTTAGTTCCTCCCCATGCCTTTGGTAAATACATTACTGTTTAACAGCCCCCGTTTAAGCACAGGGAATATGGTTCTCCTTAATCAAGGCTGGATTTGTGGCCATAATTAATACTTTTATGCCTGAGGGACCACCAGACACAATGCTGCCACTCCATCAGATGGACATGGCTCTACAAAGGGATTATTAGACTGTGATGGTTGGAGAAGTCAAAATCAATAATTTGGGGGGTTTCTTTTCTATTTTCTTTGCTTGCCAACTGATTTGTTGCTCTCACAACAGCATCTGTGTCTTGTGGTTCTGCAGTACCATGACACAAAATATCCGCTGTGTAGAACAATAGTGATTTTTGGCAAATGTCTCTGCCAAGGGCATTCAAGACTGAGTTGTTCTTGCAGCAAAGCAGCAGCGTTACTGGGGAAGTGGCAACAACGCAGTCTCGGTGGAAACCACTGCCTATGCCCTGCTTCAAACCTTGCTCCTGGAAGACATGGAATATGCAAGGCCTATTGCTGCGTGGCTGACAGAAAGGAGGAGCTACGGCGGAGGGTACTGCTCTACACAGGTGCCTGACCACCAGTCCAGGGGGAGTCTTGAGGGGAGGAAAGGAAATAAAAGCCCTATAAAAACTTTTTCATTTAGATTTGAAAGCATCATAACCCTTAATTTTCAATTCTTTTGGTGTATGAAGCACTTAAGATTTTGGGTTGTTAATCAGCAGTTGCCCAAAATAAAATAGTTAAAAGCCAGCAAAGGAAATTCTCTATCTTCATGAAGATGCATGATAATCTAAGGTCAGGACTCCAATGTGTTTACAATTTTAGTGCTATAAGAAGAAGCTGGGAAGTTAAGTAGGAACAGACAAATGCAGGAGAACTTCAAAGCAGCGAAATGTGTAAAACTGATTTCAAGGTGACCAGTAGTGTCATCTCACATGTTGTTGAAATAAATTGGTATAACTGCTAGATTTTTTTGCTTTTCTTTCTCATCTAGGACACAGTGGTGGCCTTAGAAGCTCTGTCAGCATACAGCATACAGACACTGAACACTGCTTCCACTGACCTGACCGTCAGACTGGGAACACCTGGAAGGCAAAACTATTACAGCATTGTTCTGACTGATGCCTATGAAGGATTTCAGAAGCAGCTAGAGGTACAGAACTATCATTATTTTTAAACTTTGTTTGCCTCAAACAGGAAAAATTGGATCATGTGGCCTAGGTTTTCTCATGTGAACCAACCATGAGGTAGCTTGAAATAATTAAATCTCTAAAACAACAGAATCTTTTTAAAGTAAAAAAAAAAACAAAAACACACCAACAACAACAAAAAAAAAACCAACCAAAAAAACCCCACCAGAAAACAACAGAAAAATCCCAACAAACTAACAAACAAAAAACAAACAAAAAAAAAAAACCCTAAACAAAACAAAGAAAAACCCACAAAAAGCCCCACTCAGCAAGTGCTTAGCAGCACACTTGAGAGGTGTTTTGCTGCCTCTTCGAGGACTTTGATGATGTGAATCTCCCGAAAGTGAAGAGCAGCCAGGAGGCTCTCTTTGGAGGGAATGAGGAAGAAGGGGAATATTCTGATCTTCAGTGTACTGAGAACTGTGAAAATGTGAAATCCAGGATACAAAGGAGAGAGTGAAGTTAGTAAAATACATCTACTGGGCCCTAAAACAGCAGAGTAAGATGCAGCAACTCAGCACACTTAAAATCTTATGAGACTTGAGGTCTCATAGTTCCTTCATAGCTAAAAGTTTTCCCCACCCAGTTTTGGAGGTAAAGGCATAGAAAACTATCAAGATGCCAGGAAAACAATAGATCAAATGCTGAGCACAGACTAATCATCTTTTTTCCCCCTTGGTTTGCAGTTTGAACTCGGGAGAAAACTTGACGTATCTGTAAAAGGCAAAGGAAACGGGACAATGAGTGTAAGCTAAAATTCAAAATCCAGAGTCCAACTGGACTTCTTCTAATCCCTTTTTGTAAACAAAGTGAGAACTTACTTGCCGTGGCTTCAACCTTCGTGTTCCTACCTCCAAAATACTAAAATTTGTGACTTAAAGGCTGGCCTGAAGGACAGTCAATTTTTCCTGTCTTTATTAAATGTAAAACGACAAGGATGATAGAGGTGGCTGGAGTGTGAAAGACCTCTTTGTGGCTGGGAATGTAGTTACCTCAAAGGAGTCCCACACCCTTTGTGAATTGCACATGGGACCTGCTTATATCCATGAGAGTCCTCTGTGACCAGTCTGTGCCACTGCTTCACTGGTCTTTCTCTCAACACTCCCATGTCCCATCACCACGTGTAGACGTCCCGGATTATTAAATTCCTTTTAGTGATATTAAATTCACTTAAATGATGTTTTTATTGGCTTGCTGTTTGTGTGTTCATCTTAGATATTAAAAATGTACTGGTCACCTGAGCTGAAGAACAATACCTGCAATGATTTGGTTTTGACAGTGGAAGTAGAAGGGAGCCTGAAGTACTCTGGTGAGTGAAAAGGGCAGGGGTTGGGTCTCAAATGTGCCACGTTTTGGCCAGCTTTCCAGCCTTGTAAAGTGGGAACAAATGAATTAAACAAGGAAAAAGAGAAGCCCCTGAACTATGCCTAGCTATTGTTTCATTTAGCCTATTATTCTTATTTTTAAATAGTATAATAACTATCTGAGTGACTGTAGGTGCAGCAGGTACTTAACAATTACACAGGTACAGTTAGACACTCTTGAGAAATGGGAAGTGAACTCCCTTCACAGAGGAAAGAGCCCAGCTCAGTTCCTTGGCTAACAAGGGCCCATGTGGGTTTAAATCTCTTTGAGACAGATCTGTCATAGGTCTTTCATATGAGCAAGAAGGTAATTTCCATCCCCTGAAGTGTGTATCATCTGTGACATCATCTCTGTCTATGTCTGCTTGAATATGTTTCTGTTTGAATTGTTAACTTTTGGAGGGAGGCATTGTCCTTTGCGTACTTATGCATAACCTTAACCCCATTCTTAGATAGATTTGTTAGTTATTCTTACTTTAGTTACCCCTAAAATTCCAACTCTGAATGAATTGGAAACACTGACACAGTGTACAGCAAACTGTTATAAAACCCACAGTGATGGCATGACTGCCCACTGATACTTATCATTTTACCAAAAGGAGCCAAATTGCAGGCAAATTTGTGTATTGCTGACTGTGTATCTCACCTCCAGAAGCTGAATACTCTGGTGAATATGATGATTACGAGGACCTGACTGCTGCAGCAAACAGCACATCTGAGACGCTGTCTAAAATGGATTGGTTTGATATCCGCAGCAGAAGAAAAAGGGATGTGACCACTCCCAGCAAAACAGAATCCTTGCAATACAAAGTCTGTGTCAGGTAGGTCTGCAAGATCAGTTCTTCATTCATTTGTCATTCTCCTTTGTCACACTCCTCATAAGCACAAGCTCAGCATCCCACCTAGTGACCTCCTGTGAGTCTGCATACACTGTGAGTGTGTGTCCTCTCTCCCATGGCAGGAGAAGAGGTTTCCACACAATGGATGAGGTTTATTTACATGGCTTTCATAGACTTCAGATGTCCACTGCAGATTCTTCCCCATCAGACTCTGGGGAGACACTGAAATGCCTGTCAGGCTAATAATTTGAAAGAAATTTTTTATTTAAAAAAAGGTAAATACAGCTGGAATGCAGTAGTAACACATTTACAGAGTTTCATCACTTTCTGAAGAGATGCCGTTACTTCCTTTGTGGTCACTCATAAAAAAAGGAAGCATGACTAATACTATCTAGGAGAGAAGAGAAGGCAGATGGGGTTTTGGTTGTGACAAGAAGTTGACAAGGGCAGAGGTAGTAAAGAGAAACTCTCCCAAGCAGCATAACACTCTGACACCTGTCTTTGCTCCCATTTACAATCTGGCACTGGTCTCAGAAGCACAAATTCATGGCTATCCTGGGCTCCTCTTCTAGAAGGGAGCACAGTGGCAGAAGCAGGTTTTGGTCCCCAGTAGAATTCTGGTTTTCTACTGGCTTTGGCAAAGTCCTGAAGACAATGCTTTTACCCACCGCAGGGTGTGCAGAGGGAAGAGTACAACTTTAGGACTGAAGTTACCCTAATTCCCAAGTTTCACTCTTCCTCATTATACACATATTCAGTGAATTGTGTACTGGCCAAAGCATCATCTTCTGCATTAATTGCTATGTAATATTGATCAGCTACTAGATCCACTGTTCTGCATCACTGTTCTGCTGAGTGCTAGGCCGAGTCTAAGACAATAATGTGAAACTCCTTGTAGTTAAAACATGGGAGAAAAACTGAAGGCATGTATTACATGAACATTCTTCTTCCTTATACTGTGGTACACCCCTTATGGGAAAGGGATGGTGCCAAAATTTCTAAAGTACCACTTAGTGTATGTAAAATATCTCATGTCCAGGCACCCTGTGTGGGTGCAGAACAACTTCACTTTCCAGCAATGACATAATTACCTGATTTTAGAGAAGGTGAAAGCAGAAAGATTGGAAATCCAATACATGTATTTAGTGGATAACTTAGTGACGAGGATTTTTGCCTCAGACAGAAAAGGTAATGTAAATTTGGCTTAGTCTGTGAAAAATTTGGATAAATTCATTTCCTGTCTCTACTTTGTAGGTAATAGAGAGCAGAGACTTTGTCAGTGTGGTTTTCTTCCTTGTCTTCAATAATGCTTTTAAGGTGGAAGGAACTGCTGTCTACAGGTGGTTTTTTCTGCCTATCAGATCTAAGGAAAGTCTATATGAAAACTCAGGTGAGGCACCTGGGTTTTGGATGATCATTTGACTAGTTTAGATCATTCATTTTACCTCATGACTCTTAATGAATTAGGCAGCTAATTTTCAAATTAAAATCCACTTATGAAAGTTAAATGGAGTGGAATGTTTTGCTTCACCTTTAGCAAGCTTGAAGATCCAAATTCTTCAAAGAGACCTGGCTGTTCAGTGCAGGTGTTCACTGCTGACCATTTCCCTTATAAAGGTCCACAGGTTCCAAAACACCAAAGATGTCCCTGGTTGATCTCACTCTGCTGAGTGGGTTGGAGCCTGACACGAAGGAACTCGAACAGGTTAGAAGCACAACCTTCTACAGACCATTTAGAAAAGGTTTCTTTCAAAATCTTTCAAAAAATTCCGTAGAATGAACAGGGAAAAACAGGTTTTGGATAGATAGATTTTCACTATTCTCATTCTAATTAAAATACTTGCTGAATATATACAAGAAATGCAAAGCTTGTGGTGAACAAAGTTCAGCCTTCTTAGTCCCTTGTAAAAGAAATTAGGCAAGGCTCAGCAGGCATTATTGTGCCTCTCCTTACCACATATTGCTGTCCTGTGACACGCCAGGACAGTGCATCCTGTGCTTTCAGAGCAGAAGGCAAGTAGTCTTTTGGAGGTGGTATGTGGCAGAGCACAGTGACAAGGAGATGGGGGACAGCGCTCTGAAAATGGGGCTAGGGAGTTTTGGGTTCTGGAGCCTGCTTGGTTGAGGGAGGTTTGCTCAGTTTCATGCTCTCAGGAATTGTCTCCTTTAGGGAGGAAGAAAGAGGGCTGAACAAAGCAAACTAGAATATGGAGGGTGGTATCAAAGGTATTCCTGTTCTGCCAGGGTTTTTTTCTGATTTGTTTGTTTCTTTGTTTTCCTGCAGCTGGTGACGGCTTCAGACAGGTACATTCAGCACTATGAGTACAAGGAAGGGAAGGTTTTGCTCTACTTTGGTGAAGTAAGCAAACCAAATGACTTTCTAATCCCTGCCATTTCAGATACCTCATAGACTTTTTAAAAATCTAGTCATTGTATTTTTCACTCTCCATTACCTTTCTGTAATTTTTGTCATTAATTATTATTGAACGGCTCAGTGGAAAGAACAGAAGAAGGGAAGAAGAGGAACACACACCTTCACCTTCCACCTTTCTATGTCCCACGAGATGTAAGAAAACAGATAAATCCTCTCCTTCTCTAGCCAGAAGGAATGCTTTTCACACATGAAAACAAAAGTGTTCACTGGCAGTCCTGTAAATTCCGTGTGGACATCTTGCATGTCAAGACCAAGGTCCATATAGTGACAAACAAATGTAAACCTCAGGACCCTAGTTTCTGTGTATATTTCCCATTATTTTGGATAACATCTCCACCCTACACCCACTTGAGTTTCTTCCCCTCTACAGCCAAAGCAGATATCAGTATTAACTCAGCTGTGCCATCAGAAGCAAATGTTTGACAACTAGCACAGGCACAAAACTTAAGGAATTGCTTGAGGAGAGAGAATTAGTTTTCTCATCAAAACTCTTGTTTTTCCTCCAGCTCCCAAGTGGACCGGACCCGGACTGTATATCATTTGGGGCAAAGCAAATCAATCCCATGGGCTTGGTTCAGCCAGCAAATGCCATCCTTTATGATTTTTACAACCCTGGTAAGGGCACAGAAAAATTATGTATAACTGCTTGAAAGAGACTCTCAAAAAACCCCTTCAGTCTGTAGAAATTTGGTTTTGATGTAGTATGTGAAACAATGTAATTTGATAAGTGATAAAATAACCTGCTTTGTGTAACTGTCTTCCAGCTACTTCAGATTATCTAAACAGAGATCTTCTCAGGAATGGTCCAGTACTGCAAATGGACTGAAAAATGAACTTTTACTATCATGGATTTTTTAAAATCAAATTTCCTGACTTTCTGTTTCTCATGGTGCCTTTTAAGCACGTTTCACTCACGTTTTGTTTTGTAGTCAGGCTGTGTCTTTATACATCTGAGATAGCCAATCTTAGAGGTTTGACTTTTGTAGTGTGCTTGCCAGGGAAGTCAGTCTTGTTCCTCATTCAAAGAAGGTTAAATGCAAATCATCCCCATTTGCCAAAGTTATGTAAACAATGTTTGAAAATTAGGTCAAACCTCTACTTTGCCTTAACTGATGAATCCAAGACAGTTTACACTGGGTTTAAATCACTAACTACTGGTTGATCCTGTCTTCTTCTTCTGAAACAGTGCAGTGTTCACTGTTGTTCTATGGTCTAAAGATGCTTTTGAGAGAAATGGTTTCCAGAACAAAAAAAAAAAAACAAAGCAGGGTGTGCAGAGGGAAGAGTACAACTTTAAAAAAAAAACAAAACAAACAAAAAACCACCACAACAACAACAAAATGTTCAAACAAAAATTATCCAAACTGAACTAAAATAACCCCAAACTGTTGCCCAGGTGAAAGGCAATGCTATACTCTAGGTGCCTCAGCTATAGGCCTTTGTGAACTGCTGATGTGCATCTGATCCCTCAGTGCTCTGCTTTCTCTGGACCAGGAAGAAGCTGGGCTGCAAACGTAGTTTGTTCTGCACAGGCTTTTCCACCTGAGCTCTCTGACACGAGCTGATTTGTTCCTTCTCCACAGACAGGAGGTGCAGTGTGTTCTACAGTGCCCCCAAGCACAGTGCCATGCTTTCAAAGCTGTGCCACAACAACGTTTGCCAGTGTGCAGAAGGTAAGGAATGACTAAATAGGCTGGTCTAAAAGAAAATAGTTACTTCCAGGAAGTAGAATTAATATGGGAATTGTTAAGCCCAGAAAGGATCATTAGAATGATCCTAATGTGTAATACAGGACACATTCATCCTCTAGGATGCTCAGTATCAAATTGAATTTTTTAAGATATCCAGGATCTTTTGATGGCTAAATGCAATATATATACAGACATGTGTGTGTGGATATAAAAACCCTCAATCACACCACTAAGAAAGCTGTTCTGCCATTTTATTCTCTGTTATATTCTTGTGTGAATATGGATGTGTAAGCTACATCTGTCCACATACCCATGCCTATGGAAGTGTATCACTTATTTTCTTCCTTCCAGGTCCCTGCCCAAGACAAAAATCAACTTTCAGTAAAGCATTGACACAAACCACACGTGTTAGTTTTGTCTGCTACCAGCCTACTGCAGATTATGGTAAGGCATGAAAGACAACTGTCGATTTCAGCATGCTTCATTTTAATAAGTATAAACTTGTTGTTTTACATGCCCAGACCTCTCCTGAATTGAGTAGGGTTTTTGTATGTGGCTGAGAGGAGAAATAAACACAGGCATGTGCAGCTGTAGTCATCAGGGGAGTAAAATGGGAAGTAAAGGCCTTGGAAAGATGCAGTGTGATGCTGGGGGAAGGAAGGATGGACATTATGTTACAGGGTTTAGAAAAAACCCGTGGTGCACAATCCCCTGCATCCCCCATGTTACAGGATGTAAATAAAGAGTAGGTTTCAATGACATGCCATAGTTCAGTAGCTCCGTCTACAAAGCCAGATGAATATTTTTCCCTTTGTTAATTTGCATTTCTGGCCTCTTTTTTGGATGGAAAGTTGGATAAAATACTGAAGAAAAACTGACTGGGCGCCATTGGTAAGATAGATGCTAACAGAAGAACAGGAAAAATAGAGAAATAGAGGAAAATAGAGAAAACCCAACCTGTTTTAGAGAGAGAAATAGAGAAAATAGAGAAAAACCAACCACAAAGGAGCTTTCTTTAAAAATTACAAAGAAAGGGATACAAATCGGGAGTCTTTCGATTAATAATTCCATGGTTTGTGAATAAATAGTACACTGGACTCTGTTCAGACACTTGGTAAAAGCACACCTATTATTTAGTCTTTGGGTGTAATTTCATGTTGCCACCTGGCCTCACAGAGTTGTTGTCTGTTGTAGCATACGAGGTGGAGATCCTCAACAGTACAGAGAAGAATGTTTTTGATTACTATGAGGCCAAAATCCACAGAATCCTTAAAGCAGGTAAGTATCAAAATGTTTGACTCCTTTAACTCACCTGTAGGAAAATTAGGTTGACTAAATGTTGAGACGTGAAGATGTCTTTTTCTAGCATGGAAAAGTAGGGTCAAATATATTCTAGAGTAGGCTTTCAAGAAGGTTTATTTATTGCAAGGCTTTTTTGGTGCAGCTGCCTCACTGTTCAGTTCAGCTCAGGGGTAGATTTTTGGTTCACACTGTGCAATCCCAGAGCACATAAGCTTCAATCATTTCAGATGAAACTAAACCAGAGGACACACTCCAGCTGCATTGAGTCCATGGCTGTAAACTGGAGCTGGTCTAAGATAAACCCTTCAAAAAATATGCATTGTGTGGATATTGTCTTCTGCATCAACTAGTTCATTTTATAGACTGTTGACAGACCCTTATTTTTTCTGGTGTGGACATATCCACTGGCCTCTGTTCTGATACTAGATGAAGGTTTGAAGAGCTTGTTACTCAACTAATTATTAAGCAATTGCAACCCTTGTGGAACAAGCTATGAGTTGTCCACAGTGACTTGCCTGAGGTCAATGAAGACAGGAAAACTTCTGGAACTTCAATTTAATAATGGTGATAAAGAAATATAAAGGCTTCTTTGTTGATAGGTACAGTGTAAAGGTTTGCACAGCTTTTAGACAATGCCTTTTTGCAGGCCTGCCACCCCAGCTGCCCCCATGTGAACTTAATCAGCAGCATCAGTGACTGCTGATACTCACCAAAGTAATTTCTGGGGAAGCTGTCAGGTGACATGTTAGACCTCAGCTGCTGGGGTATCATGTGGTCACCAGTTTTGAGTTTGGCAGCCAGAGATTGCCTTTGAAAAGCAACTTCAAAAGTTTTGAACTCTTCCCTCTTGGGAACAGAATAATTAACTCACTTCATCAATCTCTGCCCAGCGGACTGGCAATGTCACACAGAACTTCATGATCTGTGCCCAATGTTCAGTTCCTGTAGGAAATTAAGGTCCATGCTTCCTGAGCCCAGAGAGAGCATATGACATACCCAGGGCTTTCCATAAGCAGGGAAATAATGATATACCTACTGATCAAAATACTGACTATAGGGGATTATGGTATCTTGATGAAAAGTTTTGTTAATCTCTTCAGAATACCTACAGGATTTAAAGGCTTTAGCACTCTGGGTCCAAATGCATTTGTACTCACAACTTGCAGGCAAGAACTGGAAAGGTTTTGGGTTTTGGTAGCTGGGAGAAACATCTTTTGAATGTGAAGTTGTAGGGAAAATATGTCTTCTATTCCCACATACTTGAAAATTCTCTTTGATTTGTGCTGCCAGACACAGATTCTGAGCATCAGTAAGCTTTCAGCAGGTGTGGGAAAGGCTGGAAGGAGGCATGAAGCCATATGAGGATGAAGAAAAAGCTAGTTGTTGCACCCAAATCAGCCTGTGACTGAAATAGAGTTGTTATCTCTTGTACTCTCCGTGGCTCCTTCGAGTGAGGTTGGCCTCTGTTGGCATCACCAAGCATAGGTGAGCATTAGTAGGGTAAAATCTCATTCTCTGGACCCTGGCACTGTTTCCTTAACAGTCTTTGAAGTGAAGGGTTGGTTCAGGAGACAGATGGAAACATTTATTTGTGTTTGGGAGACAGCAAAAGAGAATTTTACAGGTGTGTGCTTCTCAGATTACTTTGATTATTGATGCAATTAGTGTATATATTTTAGATAGCTAATATTTATGCTGCCCTAAAAGTCCTTCGGGAGTTCTCTAGGGGAAGAGTATAGCCCATAAAAAGTAGCACAGAATCTTTTTATTTCCTTCCTCTTCCCCTGCCCCCCATTTTTAAAAATTATTTCCCATTATAGATTCTAAAACTTGAAATAATTGTTTTCCTTAAATTCTGCTTGGATGCCTTGAAACATTAAATTTCAACCCTTTTTTAATTGGAAATTTAAAATCGAAAATTACATAATAACCACTTAAGATAATGACCCAAATGCTTATGATCCCACTGTCTGAACTGTATTGGGCCATTTGTGAAGCATGTGAACCGAGAAACACCTTGGTAATTTAAGCCCAATGAGGCTTAAACATCATCGTTTTCTCAAGTCATTCTGATCTATCTCTGCATTCCATGAACAAAATGAAAATTCAGGATGTAGCATAAGAACAGCAAAAAGGTCTTGGGTTATATGACAAAACCTACAGCACTTATCATTCTCTCTAAAAATGAAGATGTATAAGTACCATATATAAAATTAATGTAAGTTTTAACTAAGTGGTAGATAAGGTTCTTAAAGCTAGGTTTCACAGATCAGCAGTCTATGTCAAATTCTCTGAAATCTAATTAATGTTAGAATATTCTACTTCAGATTTTTACTCTACTTTTAGGGTTTTGATTACTAGATTTTCCATACTTGTAATATAATAGTCTATATTACAGCAGAAGCTGCACAGGTTTCTGTTAACTGATAAAAAGGCTGTGGTGTAATTTACCTGCAATTTAAACAGATTTAATATTGAATTTGTGCAGGAAATTTCAAATTATACTTAGAGTAAGAAATTAGAATATTGCTGTTAATTTCTTTTTACTTCAAATGTAAAGTGATAAACCTGTATCAAAGTAACTTTGATAACTGTTCTAGTTAAACAACATAGTGTCCTCATGACCTGAGTCTGGTCCGATGAATAAGCATCTTTTCACCTCTCATGTCATTGCAGTATCTGAGCAGCCATCTCACCTGCCTTGGGTGCCCACTTCTGTACTGGGCAGTGCAATTCTGAATGAATAACCTTCTGGGACAGAATCCAGACCAGAATATTCTAAGTTATTTTAACGTGGAGATCAGTAGGACCATGCCCTGTGTATCAGATTCAGAGGGAATAGCATAGAGGTTGCATCAGTGAGCTTAAGCTTAGCTGTACTAAGGAGAGTGAGATTTTAATAGTCTGCTGCATTGTTGAGCCTCAAAGTGTTTGAATTTAGTTTGCTAGCTTTGAAGACCATTCTGAGCCTGAGCAATCTGAAAGAGAAGATAGAATGTTTTCTATTTGCCTTGGCTTTTCCTTCAGTGTCTGAGATTTAAGCAAACTCCATAACATCTGAAAGGTCCTAAGGTCTATAGGAAAACATCTTCAATAACAACTGTAAAGGCCAAGACAGCCAGGTGAGGCAAAAGTGGCTTACTCTTTGTCAGGCTGTAAGGCAAATGTATCCTACCATAGCACAGCCATTTATTCCCATGTCAAGCCCCAATTCCCAATTGAAATACTACCTTTTCTTAGCAGTGGGGCAAATGATCAAATGATCAGGGGGTTGTAGTCCTGCAAGATTCTTCTTTTTCTCAGAAAAGTTAATGGGGTTTTTTCTGTTCTTGCCCCACAGCTGCTGATGAAAGCATCCAAGTGGGTGACCACCGACAGTTCCTAACACGCTCCATGTGCAAGTTAAACCTTGTCCCTGGCAAAAGCTACCTCCTCATGGGGAGAGATGGGGAAACAGTTGATTGCAACAACAAGTAAGTGCAAAATGGGCAGCAGCAGTTGCTGTCATGGACCATAAACACAGAGGATAATCAATCTATTAGAATACCTCCAGAAAGCAAAGGTAGGGCCAAATTTTTCAGGGACCGAGTCTACTGAATTTACTAAAATGCAAAGGGTTCCACTCCACAGGAAAAGGGGAGTTGTGGGGAAGAGCTGAGCCACCCAAATCTATTGGCTCATGGATCTGTGGTTCACAGACTTCTCAGAATCAAATCTGGCCCTGGTTCCAATGGGTTAAAAACTCACAGCTGGAAAAGGAGAATGGGAAAAGCTACCCAGTCCATCTACTGCAGATGCCTTAAACAGCTCCTGTGTTTGCAGAAGAAATGTGAGGGACTGTGACTAAGAGCACTTCCCAAGGTTGCTGTTACATCATGCATGCAAATAGCATACTCTTCTCGTTTCTCACTGTCACACTTTAATTATAAAAGGGAATTTATCTCAGTAGAAATTTAGTATGATATATCAAATATTCAGGGAGGTAGACATCTTAAATGTTTCATTTCCTTCCACAGAAGTAGAGAAAGGTAGTGCCTCTGAAAGCTCTTAGGGAGGAGATCTCCATCAAGCTGTGAGCACCAGTTCCTAAAATCTTAAAAAGTCCCACCCCATCTCTATGTGACAAAAAAGTGAGTGCCTGAGTCAGTGGTCTGCTTCAAAAGAAGTCTGATAGAGACTGGGGTCTCCTAGAAGAGGTTTAAACTCCAAAATCTTCTCCAGTTTAGGCATGAAATACTGGAAGTTACACAGCTTTTCATCACAGAAAATTAGGAAATATTTTGGGATATTCTGTTGGAACTAAATTTGCCCTCACTGTCTGACTGGTGTGTACTTGGGCTTTTGTGCCATTCTGGAAAAGTCTAACAGAAACTTAGCCCGAGATTACCTGACACAAGCACAGCCAGGTCTGTTCCAGCTTGGCACTGACCCTTCCCAGACTTCATTCAAAGCTCAGTTAACCTGCTTGTGAAAGGAAGTTTTAGGCAAGTTTTTTGGTTGGTGTAATTCTTGATTGCAGAGATGCCTCTGTGGAGGGATGCAGCAGCCCAGGGATTACACTTTCCCATTGCTCCACGTCAGGAATCATGACTAATCTTCTTTATCTGTCCCATCCTCACTCAGGATGCAGTACTTACTGGATGCACAAGCCTGGGTGGAGAAGATTCCAGAGGACAGTGAGTGCCGCAGCACCTTGCGCCGGCAGAGATGTGCTCAGCTGGAGGACTTCCTGAGCACCACTGACAGCCTGTGCCACGTCTGAACGATGCCTCGGGCCCCTGCCTCGCTCTGTGGGACTGCAGCTCATCTTCTGCCAGAACCCTTCCTGCAGAGCCTGTGCATCCCAGTGGCACCTGAGACATCGCAGGGCTGCTTCCATTGCTGTTTTGCTGATTGTGGTATCCTCTTGTGGATGTCTGTGTGGGTAATACAACAAAAAATGCAGCTACTCTCCTAGTTATTGTGTTTATTGTACTTGACACTGGGGAAGAGAGAGCAAAGATTTCTGTCTCCTTGAGCCAATATACAACAGGGTAATTGCCCTGCAGAGAGTCAAAAGAAAAACTTGTGCTTGCAGAGCTGATTAATTCCTGCAGTCCTGGGCAAGAAAAAAATAATTTTAAAGAAGTCAAGACATTTTCATGGGTCAAAAAGGAAGCTGAGCATTCATGGGCTTACCTGTGTTACACTTCTGCTGAAAGAGAAGAGATACTAGCACTCATGTTTCAACAACACATCAGCTAGTCTCTGGTTGTAATTGTGAGTCCTGCTGACCCCATGGCTGG
Source organism: Erpornis zantholeuca (assembly GCA_013400515.1). NCBI lineage: Eukaryota > Metazoa > Chordata > Aves > Passeriformes > Timaliidae > Erpornis > Erpornis zantholeuca. Next base: position 60,673 of record VZTN01000039.1, read on the forward strand.
ACTCCACACACTTCTGAAGCTGGAAGTGGCACATTGGGCACATCCTGTGCTGGACTCAGGAGTCTTGCACAGGCTTGTTAGGCTGGTAGCTCACTGAGGGCAGAGAACTGCATTTAATTGTGCTCTGCATCCACCTGTCTTTCAAGCTTTTCTTTTTTTAGAGTTTGACTCCAAACTGCTCTTTTCTTAGGATAAGAAAAATTCTGTAGAAAATGTTTTGATAACACTGATAAGCAGAAGATTTCAACTACAGGTTTTGCTTCTTTAGTTTGCCAGCAAAATGTCATTTGGCACTCATGTCTGAAGCAGGGAAGAGCTGGGTAGGTTACCATCCTCAGATGCTTGTATCACTCTTTGTGCTTCTGCTGCTGCTGGGCACAAACATTTGCCACCTGGCCTGCTTGGGATACACCACAGCAAAAATAAGAAGGGCCTGTGTCAATGATATGATAATTACTAGGCCCATGCTGAGGTGGTTAATTTGGAGTCAAATGACTCTCCTGATAGAAGGGGCAGCAGTGATGCTCATGTGGACAAGACATTACACTGCAGCAGCACCTACCAGAACAGCTCCACCATAAGAAATTTCAGATTCACAGAACAAAGTTCATTGCTGTGTGCCTGAACTGTGAGCTGACCAGCTATTTTTGAAGGCTGCAAACATAAATTTAGTATCAGCTGAATTTGGATATCAGCAACATCTTCCTCTCAGCTGCCAAGCATTGCATGGATGGAGGGTAGGAAAGGCTCATTTTAGGAAAACCTGCATGACTGCTTCATGTCATATGCAAAAGAAGATAAGAAACCTACTGAAGGTGTAAGACAGACAAATTGACAGAGGACCTCGAAGTTTGCCCCAGTTTTCACATTTAGGAAATGTGATTGTAATGCCTGGTCATACATTCTCTTTACTTTATTACAGAGCTTAGATAAATGTCAGTGATATGGCAAAATACAGATGAGGTCAGTAAAGCAAGTACTAATTTCTATTAATATAAGATAAAGAATAGGCTGTTCCACTGACACACCAATTACCCAGTAATTCTGCCAATATTTTTGAAAGAAGGCCTCTAAGTTTAAGAGCCAAATCCTTCCTTTCCACTTCACAGGGCTTGAGTTAAATACCAATCTCTGACCCTTCTGCCATGTGGAGTACATCAATAGCTCAGAGGTTCTTGCCTAGCAGAGAAAGCACCAAATAGTTGCAACAGTCAAGACTCTGTAAAGTGTGGTGAAGGCATCATTAATATTTTACACTACATCTAACATCCATTTTACATATTTTCTTCCGTTTTGCTTGGAGGTCAGTCTAAGCTGGAACTGCTTAGTGTCCAAACTGCGCAAATGCAGCCTCAACGTGGGAGCTATGTGCGATTATTGAACTAATTTTACTCTTATTTTTGGGACAGAAAACCCAAACATGCTTCTACTTTAATTCTACCAATTGGGACCCTCTTGCTTCCTGGGAAAACCTTCAAATATCTGTGGCCTAAGAGCTAGCATAGAAGAGTCTCTATCCCCCTGTACTTTTCTGCCCCAAACTCCCAAACATATTGATAGGGAGAGGGAAGACAATGGTGGAGTTATTCTGTGCTGCCACAGTTGTTAGTGTTTGCAGGTAACGCAGCTGCAGACCTGCTGGAGACTCAGCCAGCACCGTGGAGGCCTGCTGGAGAGCTTTGGAAGCATCCATTTCTCCTTCTGCTGCCACAACCTGCAAAGGAACAGAAATAGAAATGCTGCCCATAGTGGGGAAAATCCAGCTTTGCAATGAGGAGAAAACAAACTAGCTTGGATTCCTGGAACCATAGGACAAGAGGAAATGGCCTTTTAAGTTGTCCCAGGGGAAGTTTAGATTGGATATTAGGAAAAAGAATAGGTTGTCAAGCACTGGAAGAGGATACCCAGGGAAGTGGTGGAGTCACTAACCCTAGAGGTCATTTAAAGGGTATGTAGCTGTGGTGCTTTAGTGGTGAACTCAGCAGTGCTGGGTTAATGGTTGGAGTAGGTGATCTGAGAGGTCTTTTCCAACCTAAATGATTCTGTGGTTCTATGAAAAGGAAATGAGAGCTGGGGCTAGACAGTGCCATGGGTCTCACCTTAGCTCTTGTCTCTCGCGCAGCCTCTGCTTCAGCTGCCATTGCCCTCCGCATGGGCACGGGAATCCGGATGTCTTTGATCTCCACACAGGCCACTTTGACTCCCCACTGCTCTGTGGCACTGTCGAGGGCAGCCTTAGGGACAGATATACAGCACGCCAGTGCTGGCAGGGACAAAGCCACAGGGTGTACCCTACTTGGACAGAAGGACAGGGCAAACCCACACTGCAGAAAGAGGGATGCTCCAGGGGCACCAGCACCCACCATGGTGTGTGCACAATGGGTACCACAGCCTCACGAAACACTTGCTGGCCAACACCAGTGTCTCCTGTGTGGCTTCTCTCCTTCCTCTTAAATTATGATCCTCATCCTTTCCTAACGTGGCACTTAGTACTTCCCCCTTTTACAAAGAAATGCTACAGCAAGTTCCTTAATCAGCACAACACTGTAAAAGTGTACTATGGGTGAGACACAGCACAGCCCTGCAGCACTGGCATGTTCATCTGTACTCTGGCTCCCGGATGCTCCTGCAGTCCACACCACCAGTGTAACTCTGGCTCTGCCCATGGCCACTCTCCTGGCTCCAGGGGTTACAGTCTCTCTTTGATCTGACTATGCCTTGTCTCTGACTGAAATTAGTAAATCAGGTGTTGGAATCCTTCTCTGCTCCCTCCTTGGCTGCCACCTCAATAAATAAACCAGATGGCACTTTAAAGCATACAACAACTTCATTTTGTACTCTTAGTTGTAATGATAGGGGATACAAGTCTTACCTCAATCAATGGTCTGCCCAAGATAGAGCTTTCCACAAGCAGCAAACCTCTTTCTCCATGTTTGCAGGCTGCCTCTGTGCAAGGACTAAGCTGATTTATTTAAGTCACTGGATAATTTCAGAGTTTTAATTGCCTTTTGATAAAGATAACTCTGCTACCAGAACCTGGGTAAATACCTTTAGAATAACTCTTTCTGACTCTAAGCAATGAGATGCATAATTGAAAAAAAAAAAAACCATAAAGGGAGATTCTGTTATAATTGTTGAAAAAAGAAAAAGAGATTATTTCTAATTTGCTAGTCCCCAGAAGACATCTCCATGCTTGTCAGTGACTTTTGAGAGCCAGATTTACCTGGATACTGTGTGCAGTCTCCTCACGACCTGCCAGCAGCTGAGCCAAGTTCTGTGTACCCATTGTGGGAGGAGAGGATGTTTACAAACACAAAGTCTTGTGTCACTGATGTAACTTGATGGTATTCTGTGGCTGTCCTCTGCCTGGGGTGGACTTGGCCCAGCTGGTCTTAGACCCCACAAAATACAAGCTGGAAATTATTTCTATGAATCCATCACCAGAGATAAAAAAAAAACCCAAAACCACAAACAAGACAGGAAGACAAAGATAAAACAAGTCCTGTGAGGAGGAGCTAAGGTTTGGCCTGAAGAAAATGAGGCTCAGGGGAGACCTTAACACTCTCTACACCTACCTGACAGGAGGTTGTAGCAAAGTGAGGATTTGTCTCTTCTACTGAGAAACAAGCAATAGTAGAAGAATAAATGGCCTCAAGTGGTGCTAGGCGAGGCTTAGATTAGATATTAGGAAAAACATCACAAAAAGAGTTGTCAAACACTGGAACAGGCCACCCGGATTAGCAGTAGAGTCCCCCTCCCTGGTGTATTTAAAGAACATGTGGCAATTAAGGATGTGGTTTAATGGTGGACTTGGCAGTGCTGGGTTAATGGTTGGACTCAATCTTAAGAGGTTTTTCCAACCTATGATGCTATAGAGCCAGAAGGTAGAGTACAGCTCCTCTGCTGTTTTGGGGCTCAGCTACTATTCAGATCTAAAACCACCAGCATAATAAATAAACAAACCTCCAGGTGAGGTCTCCAAGCTGTGTAGAACAGCTCACCATACCCTCCTCATACTGATCCTTGTTCAGCTGGGTTCACCTCAAAACCACAGCAGAATATTTCCGCTCCTGAGTCTTAAAATTGACCCCCATATAAGAGGATTTTCCACAAAATATTTTGACAATCAGACTAAGCACAGCATTTCAGACTAAGCCATTTCTGAAGGCTGTAGCAGCAGAGGGCAATCCTCTCAAAGGACAAGGCTGTTGCTTGTTACTTGAATGAGGTGTTTTTTTCATATGTAATTTATGAGTTTGACATATAGCTGCATTAGTTACAAGGCAGTTTTCAGTGGGCATTTGCTATCTAGAATATGTGAAGATCTGGCTCCAGCTTCATTTCACCCAAGTCTTCCTCCCTACCAGTAATCATACTGGCCCAAGATGGGTCATCCAAAGCTGACTGCTCCCCAGAGAATCTTTTCTCAGTCTCACAGAGAAGAAACTACACCCCTGAACTGACATTTTAAATCCCACTGGAAGTCATAAGCACAGCTCGAAAAATCAGGATTTACATGCTTATTGCAATATGCTCCCAAGCACGTGACAATATTAATTTTAAGCCATTTCTAGCATTTTCCTAATAATTTTATTTATTTACAGTGAGCTGATCAAACTTCTTCAGGACATGCTTACTAGCAGGGTAGCAAGCATGAACAGTGGCAAGAGAAGTGGTTTAATTATTTCAGAAGCAAAAACATAATATGCAAAACTATCCCAACATTTTTTTTATACTAGAGCAAAAAAAAGTTATTGAAAATAGCTTAATTCTGAGCCATTTGAGTGCCACAATTTACACAGCTGTTTATACCAACAGATAAATGAGCAACACATATTAAAAGTTATCAGACATAATTGCTCCCTGCTTATTGACAACTCCCTGAGGTGACTGTAAATACAGGTGAGTAAAGCAGATGGTGTTTTCATTTGTGTTCAGGAATATCACAATATCAGTTTTTTCATTTTAACTTCAGCTTCACTTTTATTCCCTTTTCAAAATTTTGAAATCAAAGTCAGGGCATTCTTAATGCTTTCTCCTTGGGGCTATACGGGGGCATGTGGATAACTCATGTCCCAGAGTACTGCAGAACACTCTGAGAATAAAACACATGAGAGCTCTGGGGCAAAGCAGTTTTCAAACTGCAAGTTCACTGGTGCTGAACAGCCTGGTGCACTCCAGTGGCACAGCCACAGACTGAGGTCAAAGCTGCTTTAGCAGAACTTACTGACTTAGAAGCAACATCAGGTGATGGTGGTTTGGGCTGCTCACAATTCAGCAATTTCTGGAGTTTTATATCTGTGATACAGCTAAAGCCTTCAACTTCTATTCCAAAAGCAGTGTGAGGGCTCAGGTCAGACATGATCAGGTGCTTACCTGTAAGCACACAATTCTGCAAAATTTCTCTGCATCAGCTGCTACATTTACAAATGGCATCAGTCCTTTACAACTACGACTTGCTCCCACTTACCTCATCATCCCAGTTGCAGAGACTTAATCCACAGTCCTTACTAAACAGTGCTAATCCCAAAGGTACAAAAAAGAATCATCAGGCAGTCCCCACATGAGATTTCCAAACATAGTTATAGGTTTGTCTTTTTCTGACTTTTTTAGGCTCATACTACTTTCCTTCCCATGCACTGGGCTTTGGCCAGCCACTATAGATTTCTCACCTTAGTCCTTTCCTGGCCCTGAGTTCTGCCTACTTGCTTCAGGCTCAGCATTCCTTTCGCCCAGGTCAAAATTAAGAAGACAGGACAGGACAGAGAGCAGATTAACAGTACTGTCCTGGTGCTTGTAGGAACATCCCCATATTGCTGCTCCTCCTCATGACAATGGCATTATCTTTCAATAACTGAGGATCTGGAGATGACAGAAAGCCTCCCTTTGGCCACTAGAGCATGAGTAAATACAAGAGAGTCAAAGGTATTGCTCCTCTCTCAATACAGAAAGGAAGGCAATTCACAAGAAAATCAGAACATTCATACAATGACAAGTTTCCTTTCTGGCCCAGCCAAACTCACAACACTCATTTGCAAATCAGAAGAAAAGGACAGAAAATTACTCTGTTTCTCTCCCAGGAACTGAAGCAACAATTAAAGCACTTGAAAGAAACTTGAAACTCGTGTTTGCAAACACAATCCCCATATGTTCTTAGTTGTTGCAAAAGATTTTATTTCAAGGAACACATCACTACATCTTATCTTTGCGGTCTGTCAATATATATGAAATAGAGCAGTAATAGGAAACTTGAACAGTGAAAAAAATCATAGTTAGTCCAGAATTAGTCATTCAGCAAGAGTCCTTTCCTGGAACAGGCTCAGTTTAAGGTGGTTTGCCTCAGGAGCAGACATTTCCTTTGCTGTCTAAAAATGATTCTCAAGTAAGCATGAAAGAGCTCGGGACAAATCACTCCCTTTAGAAATTCCAAGGCTGGGTCACAGCAGTTTGCTGCAATGCAGAACTTTATTCCTGAAGAGGAAAAAAAAATTAATAAAAAACAATTTTACATCAGGAGAAATATTAAAAAAAATTGAATTTTAATCCTAAACACTGAAGAGTTCCATTTACAAAATCCTGCTCAATATGGTTCAGTAAGAACCTCACAGCCCATTCCAGAGATAAGAACTTTACAACTGAACACTCAACCTATTCACTTGTCTAGCACTGATGGGAACATCAAATACGCTTCCCTGGTAAAGTGGATGGACACCAGCCAGTAACTACACTGCTTCAGGAGAAGGGCATTTAATAGTGGTTTTCACTGCTTCTCACCTGTTTTCCTTTGGAGAAACAAGGCTTGAGTCTCTTCAGCATCTGAGTTGTCAAATACCCAGACAGGAACTCCCATACCCCAAGGCCATTCAATAGATATTTTTAGAAAGAGAGGCACAAAGTACTTACTTTCTGACAAAACAATACTACTTGCTTTTGACTACAGGGTGAATTAGTTCAAACTTTGATTGCTTGATGGGGAAACTAGGATTAAAACAGGATGTCAAACTCAGCACCTCAGTAAGGTTACAAAACTCTTACGGACTTAGAAACACTTTACATTCACATCTAGGGGAGAAATGCCAATTTGCTCTTGATAAGATATCTTTTATTTTCTCCAACTGATCTACAAATTTACTAAGAACAAGTTATGGAAAGAATGAGTAAAATTAAAGATGGTAGAGATTTCTTCCACAGATTTCTTAAGTCAAGATATAAGGCACCAATTTTAAGAGCAGTTCAGAGCGTAGGATCATCAGAATTTAAGGGATTTCACAAAGTAAAAAAAATGTAAGAACACAATATTTTTTTAAGCTTTAACATAATATGTAAGTTTGATTATTAAAATATCAAAAAGATTAAATTTTTCATCTACGAAATTAATAGGATATTTCTAACATCACTCTTTAGGAAGTCGATTTTATAATTTTGGACGGAATACTGCATCATAAAGAACCAGCATAACCAAGATCAAGCATTAGAGGTACCTTAGTAAAAACAAGTTTATTCATTTGTATTTTAGGTAAATATGCAAATAGTCAGCAAAGGCTTTTTACCATGACTGTAAACTTTTTATTTAAAAAAATTATGTTAAAAACCAATACAGTAATTTCCATTAACGTTCTAAAAAAGTTTGTTCACATCTTGAAAGAAAATACATTAGCAACATCTCCCAGCAGAATCAATCTTTAAAAAAGTAAAACTCTAGGTGCAGAACATTTCTACAGTGTAGTATCCTCTACATTTTAATTTAATCACATGATTGAATATCATTCATCTCTATTGTCTCTAGACCACAATCCAGAGCATATCTTAAATAGATGATATTCAATGATGTGTTACACATTGCCACAGGTACTAACGTTATTAGAAGAGTGCACAACTCAGTTTCACTAACAAAGCAAGACCTTTCTATATGCTGCATCGTAACAGTTAATTTAGCTATATGCCTTTAAAATCATGTACGTTTTCCAAGGAAAAACACTAAAAAAATCCATGGTCCAAATTCTGCTCCCACTTATACTCGCATGATAATAAAGCACCATCAAGTTGTAGTTTACAGCTGAAAAGCATTTAGAGAACCAGTTTGTTTGTGAGTATAAGGGAGAGAAGAACTTGCCCCATGTCTGTAAACATTCACATAAGTCTGCAGTCAAAAGTGCCAGATGGGCAGCCTATCCGCAGTACAATTATTTCATCCAGAGGGGTGCTTGGGGGCAAGGAGAATATTAAGGAACATTGTTTTAGAGGCAAGTTAAAAAGTTTTTATATACTTTGGAAAGACATATTCTCAGCTAGCTAAACCATACTCCAGCAAAACATAATCCACTTCTACCCAAATACACTACAGCATCATTTCCTAGCTTTCTTGTTCACACAAAGGAGTACTCAATCCAGCAGCAAGCCCATGACAATATTTTGAAGCAAAAGAAAACTCCCACACACCTCTGACCTACCCTCCCCTTAACATACTGCTGATGCTAAGAGGAGATCCTCATACATAGGAAGAAAACATCTGAAAAACCATAAACTGACCTTGGTTTGTGCACACGCAAGAAGTGTGCTTCCAGACAAAAGGTCATCTACAGCTTTAATTGTTTAGTTTCAGTCTAGATCTCAGTCTATATTAACCACATATACCATACAAAAACATAACAGAAGGATAGGTGCTTATACACACTATTAAGCATACTTGGTCTCCCTATTCAGTTTGACAGTCAATTGCCCTATTTACACAAACATCTGTTTGAATGTTCCTGATCCTGTAAGACACCAAACATTAAACCCTTAAAATTAAAGAAGGGATGCTCAGCAATTCACAGGATCAGACCCTGAATCAAATTGAATGCAATCACAAATTAAGTTTGACATCTTCCAGCAGACAGCCTCCTGGAAACATTTTACCCTGGTGTTTTCCCTTTGTTTCCCCAACTCACACCATGCTCCCACTATCCCAGAGAAAGCCTTCAAAGTGAATAGGATCAGGCTCTGTCAAGCAAACACTGCAGTCTTTAGAAATGCCTGGTATTTACTGCCATCCACTCTGGGGCAGACTTGTCTGCAATGAAAATGGTGTTCCTGGTGTTGATGGATAGTTAGCAAAACCTTCAGGCTGAGCTGTATAGTTCTCCAGAGCAGAAGCAGAATGCGCCTTTAAGGAAGATAAGAAGTTAGGAAACAGCACTGATAAAAACAAGAAAACAAAAATCTAAATTAAGCAAAATTTCAGCCACAATACCAGTCCTACTCAAGCCAAAACAAATGGATTATAATCTGAAGTGTGCAAAGAATAGAGATGAGCAATGCATCTATACACAGATGTTAAACTGTGGTGCAACTATTGCTCTGAAATACCAGAGAATGAAGAAAGCAGTTGGATTAAAGGGGAAAACAAGGAAGTGTTAATGGCATTTACTTTCCAGTAGAGTAAGCACCAGCTGATTTGGAAGGCATAGCTTAATCAGGAGCTGTAATATTTTAGTGACTTTGAACTTTCCTTCTCTTCATTGCTCAAGTATATTAGTGTTAATTTTAGTGACAGGATCATATAAATAAGAAAAATTGTATTCCCTCAGTGCAATCTGCATACATTTCTACAGAACAAATAGATTCCTGAGCTGCAAAAGCAGCATGGCCTAGATGAAATCACTTGCTTCTTCCACTCCCCTGATATTCAAAAGACATCTGACAATATGCTGCTCTCTGAACAGTACTTAGACACATGCTGCATTTCAACAACTGATGTGTCACAGAAGAAAGAAAACATTAAGACACTCAGCTCTCTCTTTTAGTATCTTGTAGAGAAGGACAAGCTTTTTACAAGAATCCTTAATCTGTATAGAGGCTGCTTTTAACCAAGGACAAACCACATATAAACACAAAGTCCGATGATAATTTCAGTTAACTTAAGTAGGCTGATGGGTGAAACAAGCTGTTTCATGAACAGGAGATGATGAAACTACACATTACCCAAAGCCACTTCAAGCCTGTATTACAATTCTATTTGTGGGAACTATCAAGGGAACAGCAAAACCACAACAGACACAAATTCAAGACAATCTGATTACATGTGCAGAAGCACATAACTCACAACAAAGGGTCCACAGAAATCTGTAAGTTATTCAAATGTCAGAATGGAACTGAGCACAAATTTTGCAATGGTATGGTCAGCTCATTAGATTTAACAAAAACCCAGCAAAAAAATTCATTTGCATTACCTTTTCTTTTACTTCTCCCCATTTAACAAAGAGTTTTAGATTAGGTTTTAATGTCATTTATGAAACATTGTACACTGGCCTTGAGTGAGAAGTTAATACATGTTGTTTTTTATCATCATCCTTATACTCAGTTCTCACATAGGTTAGGGGTTTTAGCCATTTACTGACTTAAACTAATCCCAAGGAGTTAACAGGCAAGTACATCCTCAAGGGATCACTGGAAGCAGAACAGTGCTAACAAAGAGGCACATTACCTGTAGTAGTGCTGACTGTGCAGCTGCACTGTGCTGCAATTCCTGTAAGGAAGACTGTGCGGCACTTTGGGGAAAGCCAGGGATACCAGGGAGAGATAAAAGACCAGGAAAAACTGCATTTCCTGGTGTCTGTAGTCCAGAAGTCAACCTGAAAGAATGTCAAAATGAGGCTATTATTAGGAACATCTGCAGCATATTTTATTCTGTTTCTCTCTCTGTAAGCTTATGTCTATATAGATTACAAAAGCACTTCTTTTTTGAAATCTCATAAAGGCCAGAATTTCAAAACCAAAGTCCAGTCTTTACCCACCTAAAAATTATTCATACACACACAAGACTGTCTGGAACACACCTAGACTTGGAATTTCTGTTTTGTACCCGAACTGTGCCTACAGTTTGCACACAAAAAACTTTACAGACAAGAATTTATGCTGAGTACTTCCTTAAAACATTTAAGATATTGTCTGCTATTACCTTTGTGTGTTAATGGATGCCCACGTGGAATCCATTCTTGTAAAAGTCTAGGAGGTGCCAAGTATCCTCATCTGGGAAATAAAATCACTGAGCACCTCACTGGATTAGACTGTTGTAACAGGGACTGCTGAGGCCAGCCTGTTTAGTCACTACCCTATCAGATTCTAAAGACAAGTGGAAATCTAGTAGTGAACTAATTTAAAAATTACCTGCAATTAGTAACTACAAGTGAAAACATTGTCTACACACCTAAAGTAAAATCAGCGCTTTGCTCAAGTGAAAAAGAAATAATTGTGACCTCCTTCAGAAACAAAAACATACCCAGCCTGCGCAACAAGTGCAGAGTTGAAGTTTGAGCTAAAGGCCGAGGCAAACCCTGGCAGGACCGGAGCCGGAGATGGGGCTGTGGCAGCTGCTGGCAACGGTGCAACTGCTGCTACTGCAGAAGATGCCTGGAGGCCAGGGAAAGAAGGGAGAGCAGGAGTGACAGAGGGTGTGTTAGAGACAGGAAAACCAGGGAAGGATGGGTTTGATGATCCCAGAGGTCCCTGGGCAACAGAAAAAAGGGAAGGGACAGCACTGGACAAGTTAAGCGAGAAGGGTGGAGCGGAGACTGTTGCGGAGGCGGCGAGTCCTGAGAGTACGGCGGCGGTGGAACTCACATGGGGGGCAGACACGGCTGAAGCGCTTGTAGCCGGAGAGGCCAACAGAGACCCCGGGAGAGTGACGGGCGGGGTCAGTGCTGGGGCACCAGTAAAAGCAAAGTTACTGGTTAGAGACGTGAAAGGAGGGAGTCCATTGAACACAGGGGCAATGGGAGCAGAGGAGCCATGTGGGGCGAGGGAAATGGAAGCCAGAGAACTGGAGTTGTTCAGAGGAGCACTCAAAGAGGAGAGCCCTGACAGCGCTGGATTCAGGGAACTGGGTAAGCTGACTGGCACTGAAGCTGCTGAGGTGTAAGCACGCCCGAGCCCTGACAGCCCTAGAGTGCCATGAGAAGGGCTGGCAGAATGAGGACCTTTGAAGGCCGACAGGGTAGGACTCATGGGTTCTGTTTTGACCAGAACTGGGATACTTGTGGCAGCTGGGGCTGATGAGAGCTGCTGGTCAGGATTAGTAGGACTTGTGCCATGCAAGAGGGAGGCTGATGAGCCACAGTTGACTGGCATAACTGATGGCGAAGTGGTTAAAGGTGACTGTGCAGGCAATGTTGGAGGAGTGGAACTAGAATTGGCTACAGATGGGGATGGAAGACCTGGAAAAATAGCCAGCCCAGGTGTCGAGGAACGCTGTGGGTTGGGGGTGGCTGATGGAGTGTAACATTTGTTGACAGAGGAAGTGGGAGGGTCAGAGCTTTGATTAGCAAGAGCAGATAAAGAAGCAAGCTCACTTGTCACAGCAGAAGGTAAAGCAGATGAATTGATTAATGAAGTGTCATTTGATGTCAGAAATCCCTTTAAGACAGACAAAATTGGGTTAGGCAAGCTTAGTGAACCAGGAATGGTAGTGGCAGGAGAATTAGCAATTGTAGATGGAACGGGACTAGAAATCCCTTGGGCATTGGGCGGCAAGGACAAAGGGAGGCCAGCAAAAACTGATGACAATGGAGCAGGATTACTAGCAGAAGCAACTGAAGAGGTTGCAGAGAAGGGGAGGCCAGCAAATGGTGTAGCAGCAGATGCGAACACCTCAGTGGGCGCAGGCGTGGCACATGGAGTGGAAGAACCCTGCGGAGCAGGCATTGCAGCGGGGATGGAAGCCAGCCCAGAAAAAACTGCAGGGATAGGGGTAGAGGTTGCACTGTGAACAGATGTGACAGGAACACCAGGCAATGAAAGGGATTTGATGACAGTAGGGGTTGGGGTGGATGGCTGAGATGTGTGGATGGAAGAGGAGACCTGTCCTGGGAAAACAGGAAGGACAGGGGTAGACATGTTCATCCCAGAGATGAGTGGAGTTGCAGGTGCTAATGGATGGCTTATTGCCTTGACAGGTGATGGGGTAGGGACTGGAGTAGCAGCAGGTGTTGAAGGATTAGAACCATGAGGAGTAAAGAGCTGATTCGCTTGTGCAGAGAAAGCTGCAAAGAAACAGAACCAGTAAGAATACTTGAAACTGTCAGAAATGTTTGACATCAACACAAAAACATTTTATACAGCTTTTCAAAATATGATACACAGGCAATAGCTAACACACAATGTTTACATTAAAACAGTGAACAGTGGGGCCTATGAAAACAAACCAAAAAAGATACACACAAACACATCACACAAATCGTACACCACGTGTCCTTTATAAAACATTCTGTGACATCTGCTACCTCTTCATGATCTCATGCAAAACAGTTAGAAACTCAAATATACTCTGTAACAACATCTAAGTGATACAGGTGAACACCCTCCCTCTGGTCCCTAACATTTGGCAGTACCCAAACCAGATCTAATGTTCCATCAGCATCAGATCACCTGGGCTCCTCTGCATCCATTCTCACTGAAGGTCAGAATTTCCTTCAGAATCAGTTAATTCAATGTATCATGATTTCAGAGAAGTTTAGTCAACAACTGAAGAAAGCTGATTTCAGGTGCTGGTAGTTTTCTTTCCTTCAAAATCAGGTCATTCTCTTCACTGTGCTTCCTTCAGATTTTGATTCTAAGAAGGCACACTTTTAAATTCATGTATCACACTACAGTATTAAACTAACATTGGCACTTGACTTTATCAACAAATATTCCTACGAGTCTTTAGTCAGGTCTGTAATAAAGGCAAGCACCTGCCACTAAAAGTATCAGCTTGTGTCAATCCTACAAAGTAAGTTAGAGACATCAGTTACGCTGCAGGAAAACAAGCAGGCACACTGCGAATGGGGAGGTGGAGATTAATGGAAAGGAGCTGTATTTATGACCACTGGCATGTCAAAGAGTCTCGATATGCCTGCCTCTAGTTTCCTGTGGAACATGAACATGTTAATAAACCATTCCTCTCAAACAGCCCTTGTGCTTTTTTTCACTTTTGGAATAATCTGTTCAACTGTAAGCAAGACACTGATGCAATCAAACTCATCACCCATAACTCTCTAACAGCCTAAATGTCTCTCTCACCTGAATTCTACATATAATCCTACACACAAATCCAAAAAAATGAATATTCAAAATCTTGAACCTAAGTTGATATGACCAACTCCCACTTTGTGTATGTTGAAACTCTAAAACCAGCAAGTCTGCAAACAAACTATTTCCTTTGACATACTCTTTTCAAAAAACCCAGACTGCCCAGCTCTGGATTCCGTTCTTTTCTCCTTCTATTTCCAGGCTGAACACTGATCACAGTTATTTAATCCTGACAGCCAAGATAATCACCAATGAGATAACAGCTGCAATAGAACCCGGAGTTGTTTCTGAATTTATGTTCTTAAGAGAATATTTCACTCCTTTCACTGTATTCATTTAGCTGTATTAACTAACTTTGTAAAATACATGCACACTTAAAGAGTGGTATATAAGAATGTATTGATTCTTCAAAACATTTCTGTAGAACCATCCCTGGACACAGAGAAGGAAAGACAAAACATAACATTTTTTTGACCCCTAGGAATATTTACAGTAGGTAAATTTATCACAGTCATTTTACCTATTTGCAGTATTTGTTAATATGCCTGAGTCAATAGCCAGTAAATTCCCAGCTTGGATTTGTCAAATCTAACAAAGTATTATCAAAGCCTTTTTATAAGTAGTTCCTAATGGGATTTATTATTATGCTTTGTACTAAGTGTACAAAGCACCACACAAATAAAAACAATAAAAAACACAACTGTCTTTGTAAGAAGAACAGGATCTTACAGGGTAAGACAAAAGTGCAGGTAGACATAGTTGGATCTAACACTGGGATAAAACATTCAAAAATCTCTATCTTGTATTCCTACCTTCTTATTGCAACTGATCTATGAAATTAAAATGTCAATGACTTTTCCAATAGATGTCCAGAGTTTTAAAAACTGCAAAGATTACTGAAGTATTTAAGTGCATAACATTGTGAAGAGTATTTTGATTTAGTTTTTAACATGATTTCTCACAAACTTATATATTGAAGAATATAAAAAACTTTGATAACCTAACACAAAAGAATGAATTGGAATGTTTCAATGCTTCTAAGTGACAAATGTCTGATGATTTTTTTTTTCTCCACTCTCAAGAGATCCTATTCCACAAACTTAGGGGCTACATACTTAGAAGCTTATGAAGATCCCACTAAACAAGTTGTTAACATTTTCTGAACAAATAACAAAGATACAATCAACACAGAAATCCCCCTGTGGATTTGCAATTTACCTTGATTTTGGGAAGGTTTTGCCTGGCTGGAAAGGTCCTCATTTTCTAAACAGAGAACAGCAACTTGTTATTGAAAAGCAAATCAAACTCCAGCAGTGAATGATTCACTCCCAACAATGAACCAGGAAAAACAGCATGAATATTTTAAAGATATGCATGCTTTACCTGATACCACTTGATTAGCAGTGTATGGTGAAGGAGCTGGTAAGCCTGGAGCTATGACATTGGCCATTGGAACTAAGCCAGCGTTGTTGTAAGCACCTAAAATAACAAAGGCAATACACAACCCTGTTGTCAGAAGAACCTGTATCTGGATGAACCAGTAAGCATCTTCTCCTTTAAAGGAACGTTTTCAAGACTGTAAAACATTCCTTCATTAAAAAGCTAGACCAGTTAATTAACCAGGCTGGATGTTGGCTTTTGCCAGTGTCTGCCTGAATGGCATGAATTGTGATCCAAATTTTACTAAGGGCAATTCTGGAGAGACAGACAGAAAAAGTCAGATTTCAATTCCTTTCAGTTCCATTTTGCCTGAAAAAACTCAAAGGGAGGGAGTGATACAGAGTGTGTGCAGTATCACTGGTTCCGAATTTATTCGGAATTATTATTATATGCATCCTATTCCAAATTTAAAGGCTGTTGCAATTCCTTCTTCAACATTAAAGCTGGACAAACAAAGGAGCCAAACACAGATCAGTAACCATGACCCTTTAACACTAGCCAGAAAATACAGAGAAAAATGTCCCATCTCAAATACTTAATCTAGTATTCTCCAATATTTCTTTAAATGTTAACAAAATCAAGTGGGTTAGCAAAGTATTTTAATATAAAATTCTTACAGCAATTAATGTATTAAAAATACCTTTTTTCCTCCCTTATTTTTTGGAGCAACTCGCACTGTTGCATTGCTGTGGTATGAGCTCTGACTAAACACATATGAATTTAAATTGCAGAACACAAACACACTTCACAGTGGCCCTGAATTAAGAGTTTAAGAGCATAAGAACTTAGGCTAAATGGGAGAGGGCAGCACTTCAACAATACTGAAAGTGCAGTAATTTGTTTTCTGATTTCACACTTTCAAGTAATTCCACCTGATGTTAAGATTTCTTGCACAACCTGAGAATCAGAAAAGCAACTAACAATCACTGCATCACCCAGGAAGGAAATGTTCAAGAGGCAGAAAACAATTCATCATTCTGACTATTGACTGAAAACAATCGCATTCAATAGTTTCAGGTCAGCATCTGCAATGTCATTAAACACACACACACATATATATCATTTCACCAGTTATGAGTTCTGTTGTCACAAGAGCTTTCTTACAGAACATGTTGCAGCCTAAAGAAGCCCAGAAACCTCAAAAGCTGTTTCATATCCTAAAGCTGTACTAATATTTATATCCTTTCAAAGGCCAAATTTTGTGCTTTAAGATACTTTGGACATGATTTATTTATTATAAATTTGAGCTAGTCTGCAAGTTTGCTGTTCAGTTTCTTGGCAACAAGTAATTTCCTGGGCATAAATAATCAGTCTTAGTGTAGCCACTAATAGTGCCCTTTTTTCCCAAAATGGCTATAGAAAGACTTGCAGACATCAAGTCAATTGGATGACTTGCATGCTTTCTAGGAGTTCTGCTTCACTTTCTCATCAACTGCCTGAAAAACTCCCTGAAATCCCCACCATCACTGAAAAGCAAACATCCTAACCAGAGCACTCGTTTTGTGGTACAGAATTTCAACATTAGAAAAGGCTTTCACCTGCCAGACCTGAATTTGACTTCTTTAAGTATTCTAAGCTTTCTTCCAAAGAAAGGGCAATTGCTTCGCTCCCTTCCAAAAATGTCAGGAATCAAACAATTGAAACAGCAGAGCAAAGAGAGAGGAGCTTATGAATAAAGGCTCAATCTTACCTAAGGCACAAGGCTAGAAACAGATCAATAGCAGGAAAAGGCAATCACTATTTCCCTTCTGAGACTGAAATCTACTTTTCTTTTAGGAAACTCTTTATTCTCCATTATGATGGAGAGAAGGTAAAGCTGAAGGC
This sequence comes from Erpornis zantholeuca, assembly GCA_013400515.1. Taxonomy (NCBI): domain Eukaryota; kingdom Metazoa; phylum Chordata; class Aves; order Passeriformes; family Timaliidae; genus Erpornis; species Erpornis zantholeuca. The sequence continues at coordinate 77,983 of VZTN01000039.1, forward strand.
AGCTGAGAAACAGATCATAGCCCTTCAGCAAGTTCCTACAGAGTTCCACCCAATTCAGGGCTGTGGCTGACCACATCTCAAGCTGGGTTCTGTAGCAACAAGGCAGACTTGTCAAGCCAAAGCCCAAACCTTGGTCAAACATTACAACAAAGCGAAAACCCTAGTTTTGTCTAACATGCCCAATGCCTCCCATAAATTAAATATTTTGTCATCAGAAAAAGATTGTGAATTTTTCTTATGGATGTTGGAAAAAGAAGTCAATATATTCCTGTTTTTACCAGTTCTGCTGTCATGACAAGAAAAGATAGAAACCAGTACCCAGAGCATGCTTGGAGAGCGCAAGCCAATTTCAGAGATGACCATGGTCAGAGAAACTGACACTTGACACATTACTTAAAAGGCAAATGCATGAAACAATAGCATCAAGCTAGAACACACAGAAACCTTACTTGGTGCAATAGTTGCATGTGGCCGACATGGTGGGATGGGGTATGGAACTGGTTTGTGTGGATTGTACGTTGATGGAGCCTACATAAACAAAAAACAAATGGAAAAAGCAATAGTGAAAGCATTACCTAATGTTTCTCAGACAAAAAGCTAACATTCAGATAACTACTACAGACAAGCATCCTTTACTACAAATATATGTGATACAAAATTTCTTCATATCCATAGTGACTGCAACTATTTCACTCTTTCTGAAAAGAGGGAAACAAACATCACTAGAATACCTTTGGATTTTAATATAAAACTGAGCACTGGAGGGAAAGGGAACTCCTTTCTGCCTTGCAGTCCTCACACTCTGCAGTCTTAACTTCTCATTTTAAAGGTTTAGCACATTTAAAACTAGCAAATATTTCTGAAGGTACCTATGCCTTTAAAATAATACAGCTTTGTGGTAAACATCTCATAATAAAAGTGATAATAAAACACTTGGACAATACTTCAACATAGCAACAAGTAAACTGTAAGTTTGTCCCACATGCTTAAAAATTTTGAAATACACATCAGCTGTGTTGTCAAGAAACAAGAACCTCTAAGGCACTGCTGCAATTCAAGTGTCAAAGATGGAATAATTTTCTGTGTTCATGCGAGAAATCATCAGAGAACAGCTCATGATGGACTAATAAAAATGCTTTTAGGTTTTTTTTCTGCTACTGTAATTTAAATTCTGTTTTCAAATGCACTTTCATTGTATCCAGTAGAGAATCCTCCCCCTCTACAGATAAAAACTACAGCTCATTTTCAAGTTAAATAAAAAAATACTAGGTCATATTCATTATAGAAGTTTAGCTTCAACTAAATTGCTGTTCTACAGTCTTCTTGCAACATAACAGCAGTTTATAACAAAGCCTCATTGAATTGCCTGTTAGTTGTTTTGGGGTTTTTTGAAGTTTCATTTATTTATTAATTTCTTAGACATACTGGCTTGGATGGTCCAAGTATACGAGCTGCTATTCCCTTTCCTTCATTAGTACATTCTTCTGTGTCCTTTTTGATAGGGGTTCCCTGAAACAAAAGCAAATTAAGCCAAGCATTAATTTAGAAGCAAATCTTGCTGTACAATTTCTGCCATATTTTATTTTTTTCCTGAACTACATCCGAGTTTTTGAACATTCTGAAAGTAACCATGTTCGTCATGGAAAAAAAAGAAAACTGTTTTTAGGCTTGTAAAGCAATGAGTAAGAGCATTCCAATGGCTTGGTTTGTAACACTGAGCTTTTGTAAAAAGTGGCATTTTAAACAGTCCATGTTGATGATGGAATTCTGCATTTTGACTTGTGGACATGACAACATTAATTTCTCTCCCTTAAGCGTTCACAGGAAATGTTTAACATGCTTGTTTAACAGCCACACTAGGATTACCAGTAGTGTTGCAGTGCCTGTATTAGGTCACCGTATCAATATACCAGTAAAGCTCTTGAAACCTCTCCTGATTCTGCCAAATACTGCTGGAGTTCACAATGTTTCCTGATATGACCAATGTCTTACTTATGAAGCAATCTTTACCTGAAGTAGCATAGAAAGAATGGGCAAATAAAAATAATGCAAGCTCCCTATAAATGCAGAATGGGGTAAAACAAACACACAAACCCAACAAATGCGCTTTGGTTTTGATTCCAGTCCTCCTTCCATGTATATGAATTCTGGGTTTGGTTATAATACAATCAATCTTAAATCAAGGGTTCATTTGTGAAAAGCAAAAGCATAGGACCATGCTTACTGGAAAAATTCCATTTATGCGGCTTGGTTTGCCCTTGGGATAAGGATTGCCAGGAATCATGCCACAGGATGATATCATAGCATGAGGAGCCTTACAACCTGTTTTTGAAGCCTGCAAAATAATAAAGAAAGAATATTATTTGCCATCAAATTCAATGCTTTAAAGAAACTAGTTACTACTTCATGACATTTAGACCGAGTCATGCATAAGTCAACCTAGGTGGAATAACTGGAGTTTGTGTCTCAAGTCTTATTCCAAATTATCCAAATAGTGTAAACTTCTGCCAAAGTCCACCTCTGCTTATACTGAGCTTGGGCTTAAGCACTTGGTGTTCTCTAAAACAAACAAAAAACTGTTTCATCCAGCACTGCTTGCGATTCTGCGCCCCTTTTTCCATATGTTCCTAATGCCTGACAGAAACTTCCCCTTTTGTTGCACATGCATTACACAGCTCTTATCTTTTTGCAGTTGCTTGTTTCAGCTTGTCTTCCACCAGTAGCTCCCAGAACTTCTCATGCTAAGCCCTGGCCTTCAATGACCATAAGGATGCAAACAGAATCCTAACAGAACCAAAGGTATTAGTTTATCTTGATTACCTGCTCGAGAATTCTTCTGCATCTTTTCTTCTCTGACATATTAATTCTGAACAGATCTTCAATAAGGCGATAATTCTGAGCATCAACAATGTTGCTGTAAAGATATTGACAGACAACTACTGCCATTCCTTCATTTGCATAAGCTGAAACAATGCACCACTGAAAAGTGACCCACGCTTACTTGGCCACTACCCAACAGTACATTTAAAAAAACATACTTAGTTCAAATTATAGTATTACTATTGAAGTAAAAACCCCAGGCTCAAAAATGGTGATTTTTTTCCTATTATCCAGTCTAAACCTACTCTCAGTGTGACACCATGCCCCTTGTCCTGTCACTACACTCCAGCTCTCTTGCAGGCTCCCTTCAGGTCCTGGAAGGCTGCAATTAGGTCCCCAACTTGTCCCAGGCTGAACAAATTCTCTCAGCCTTATGACTACTTCTACAATGTCTACTTCTAATTATTCTATTGAACAGCCCAAACAGTAATGGATGTGTGCTTTACCTTAACCAGGCACTTCCTTCTAGGAGTATCTGAAGTTTTATAACCTCAAACATGAGCTAAACCAATATAAGTTAAGGAAATACAGCACAAGAGATACTTACGAAGCTAAGATTTCAAGGGCAATAAGTTTATCTTTACTGAATGTGAAGCAGTTGAGAATATTAACCATTTTTGATGCTGGAACTGCCACTATTTTCTGATAAGAAAGAAAGAAAAAAAGTATGTATAAAATAAATTTAACTACAGAATACAACTCAGCAACAGCTTCATAATGGTGTATTTTCAGTAAATTTTTAATAGCCTCTCCCTCCCATTGGGAAGGAGACTCTACAGGCTAAATTATGAACAAGCAGCTCCTAAAAGCACTCACCCAAAGTGAAGAAATCAGGAGATTAACAATAGTTACAAAGGGTTACATCTATTCCTGAGATACATAGGAAAGTAAATGTCACTTGAGTCAGAAAAGATACCCCAATTAGCAGTATGAAGATTCATAGCTTGAAACCACTGAAGAAGAAGAAACAACTTTGAAGATTTTAAAGGGTAGATTGACTCATCAGTTGAAAAGTAGGAGTCATAAAACTAAAATGACATTAAGAAAGCAAATTTATTCCAAAAGATTATGTCACAAGAACTTACATGTTGTAAAGCCTTTATTGCCTTGAGCTGTGGTTCTGCCCAGGAGAAGTATCTCAGTAATTCAACAACCTGCAACAGTAAGGCCTTCAATCAACCTTTTAGATATATTAAAAATGTATGCTAACAGCATCAACATGACCTTTCTACTTTTGTAGCACAGTGGTATATTGCTAAAAAATATTTATATGTCTGTGCTGTTTGATTGTCGGTGCCTACCAGCATCTAACCTTCTTTTTACTTCTAAGTAGGCACCTAAAATTCTATTTTATGAGATGAAGAATTTCTATGGAAATATTTCAAATACTTTGTTTTCTACATATATTTGCATATATGCATAACAATGCCACTGTGTTAGAATAAGCAAAAAAAAAAAAAATCAAGTACCTCTGAAAAAGCTTATCAACAACCAGTATCTCAAACAGCATATTCCCAAACATACACCAAAAAAAGCCAGAAGGAAAAGAAACGGGGAAAAGAAAATCTACATATTATCATACTATATATTATTACCACATCTCTATTTAGACAATACATGAAAAATAATCCTAAATTCCATTACAATAAATTTACACCATTTTACCCACACAATAAGAATAAAAATGTAGTGATATTGATGACAAAGCAACTTGGAATTCTTTTTAATAGTGTCATGCTGATATTATAATAAGGAATTAAATCTCCTCAGTTAAAAAATATGAAAAAATAATATGATCAGCCTCAGTATGACTGGAGACAATCTGTTTATATTACTGAATGCACAAAAACAATAGCTCCCATTAAACCCATGACAGTGTTGACTTTACCTGTTCACTGGAAAAGTATCCATGAACATATTCAATAGCTTTTAATTTGTACTCAGTCAATACAGCCTAAAAGATATAGAAAAAAAAAGGATGAATAATTAGTGACTCAAAATTATAATTATAGCACAACCATTTGCTAATCTATTAATCTAAAATCTGCCCCTACAAAGTGACATTTGTATCAACTACACTGCAGCACTTTCAGTATATTCCTTAGGTAACTGAGAACAGGGAAGAGCAGAAAGATGTCATTTAATTCTTCTGTTAAAAAAATACTCATTTTTTTATTTACTTTATTTTGCTTTTTTGTTGTTGCATATAACTGGGAGAATTCTTTTTCTCTTTCTGCTCCAATGATTTACATCAACTTTAAGTTAAACAAGGTAATACAGTTGATTATTCAGGCAATCTCTTTGTACAGCCCTTGTAAACTAAGCAGCAAAGTATTTACCCCAGTGAATTTATAAAGAAATTGGATAATAAGTCTATACAGAGAGAATTAAGTATACAATAAAACTTGCACCAGAGATGGATAGTGTCTTATCATTATCCTTACACGTTTCAAATTGTAACATGCAGTCATGCAAAACAAACAAAGCACAGTACCTTAATGCAGCACTGGCCTTTTGACTTTGTGGCAAGACAGTTATGTAGATATCTATGTGAGCTGTCTACAGCCAGGACTTCCTCCCCCTCTCGTACCCAGCTCTCTGGGACTGGTACAAGATGCAAAGAAGACAGCTAACAGCTGAACTCCTGCCCCAAGCTGCTGAAAACACCTTTCTTCCACAGTTTCCAAGTTCCCCCTCTACTGCTAGATCTTGTGTATTCTCAAATCACCTTTAGCTTTACCCACACACCCACTTCCATCTTTCTCCCAACAGCCCTAAAATCTACCCTCACCCCTTGCTTTTTTTGTTCCTGTCCCTCCACATGGACAGACACGGTCTCCAGCACTGCAGCTTGACTGTGAGTAGCACAGGTGCACAGAAACCCACTTAGATACTGTTTGAGGCAACCCTCTTCCTTTCAGTACCTCATTAACAGAGAAACACAGACACACTGAAGTCACAAGGGAGAAGGAATTTCTCCCTTCATGCTCATTTTTTCTTCTGTCCTTTTCTCCTCTTCATGTATTTTGAAAAAAGCGGGGTATGTTATATTTTTCCCAAAACAAATGTTACTTTTCCTTCTTAAATCAACAACTGAATGGCTTTATAACAAGAGTACAAACCGAAAGCACTGCTATGCATATTTATGGAAGGAACAAACAAATAAAACCCCCGAAGTTTATTTTGCTAGCAATTGTAAATACATATAGTGAAAAACAGAAGTAAGATACGCATGAAGACATTTAAATAATTGTTCCTACTAACTGTGGGACTGAAAATGGAACATGCCAACACAACAAGCTTGTAAATCACATAATAAAGAAGGTTCTGCCACAGAGCTAGAAATGAAGCTTAAACAAAAACATATCAACAAAGACACAAAATCAGCATTTGGACAATGAATGTTACACTGCAACAGCACAACTATTATTAGCACAGCACTGATCCTTGGGTCAACAGCAAATTGGGATACAGGAATAGAGGCAGATAGCATAGAGGAAACATAATTGCCTAAAATCATACGTCTAAACCCTTTTGTCTGAAGCCTTTAGTAATCACAGAGCCTATTCTGAAGGACTGCACTGCAGTAAAATAATTGAAGCATTACTCCCTCCCACCATCAATTATCAGAGAAAGCATTCATGTGCAAGTCGTCCCTTGATTTTTTTTTGTTCCCATATTTTCCACACAAATTCATAAGTTGGGAGGGAAGTCCACATCCTGAAATATCTTAGACTGTCATGTTTTCAGCTGTTTTATAAAGGAGACTTTATAACCATGACCTTATACAAAAATGTAGTTGTGATAACAGAGACTCACCCCGGGGCTTCTGCTGAACAGTTTTACACCTCAATATAGTTTAATACCTCAGTATGTTGCAAAATAACAATACTGCAATTGCAGCCATCACTGTCTCATGCCGAAGAGAAACTGAACTGAAACTCAGCTCCATTACCTGAGTCCAAATAAAGTAAATTTACCTCTCCCAGATAAAGAAACAACAAAAAACCCCACTTATTACAAAAACGCTATGGATCGCTGTTCTGCCACGAGGAATCTCATCCAAAAGAAGCCCTTCACTGTCACACCAAGACAGCTTCAGCAGGTTTAACTGTTCTACTGTGACACTTAAATAACCTCTGCTAAACTGCAACAAAATACATCGTCACAGGCTTCTGCTTCCCAGGCAAAACCAGAAATATTAATCTCAAAGGCTCTGATTTTTTCTCTCTCCTTTTCTCCTTCTAGCATTTGGGGAAGTGTGCCAACCACCAACCTCGAGCTTTCCCGTTACAAGCAGGCCTCTGTGCAGAAGAAACCAGAGCCCCGCCAGACACGAGGAAGCCCAGGTTTGTATCTCTGCTCCCCACAACTAGCAGTATTTCGCTCAGTGAGTTTTCAAACAGCAGATGCAGAAGCACAGCTCGGAGCACGCATCAAAACGCAGGATTTACATCCCAGAGGAAGAAGGTGCGCATACACTCCTGCGCTGAGGGAGATGTGCCTTCCAGCAAGGACAACCGAGTGCAGCTTAGAAACCAGCGTTTTCTAGGTTTTCACGTCCTATTTGGGCATTGTACCTCCTAAATCAGTGTATAAAAGGTGGAAACTTCCCACTGTCTCCAGTCAGACCAAGCAAACGCAGCCCTTCCCCCCAAATAAGAGATGCTCGGCTAATTTGTATTTATTCCTCATTTTCCTTGAAAGCGAAAATGCCGCAGTAACCTTATCCAAGTGCTAAGTTCAAATGAGGGCTCAAGATGATCCGGTCCCTACACCCTCTGCCATGGGCAGGGACACCTCCCACTAGACCGCGTTGCCCAAGGCCTTATCCAAACTGGCCTTGAACACTGCCAGGATTGGGGCATCCACCACCTCCCTGGGCAGCCTGCTCCAGTGCCTCACCACCCTCACAGCAAAGAACTTCTTCTTAATACCTGATTTAAATGTTTCTCCCTTTCAATTTGTAGCTATTACTCCTTGTCCTATAGTCCATCACCAAATGATTAAACTAACACACAAAACGAGAAGTTACCTTCCTAATTTCATCCAGCACGGTTTCAAATGATTTCTTATCCATCTTGATTATTTCATTCAATGCCGACACTTAAACGTGGAGGAAATAATACTAGCAATAATAATTAAAAAAAAAACAAACCCTAAGTGTCTTTAAGCACACAGGAAAAAATTATTCTAAAAAATAAATTAAAAAATGCCGGGCATGGAAGGCGGCCCGGGCTGTCCTCGGCGCCGGGGATGGAGCGCTGCGGCCGGTGCAGTGCGGGACACAAAGGCGCCCGCCGGGAGCCGCCCGACGCTCCCGCTCCCAGCGCGTCCCGCGGGCGCTCCGG
>VZTN01000039.1:86697-114805 GCA_013400515.1 Erpornis zantholeuca
GGGCTGGCTGGGCGGGGGTGCGGGCGCTGCCCCGGGACCTGTTGGCGCTCCGTGCCTCCCGCGCCGCTCGCAGCTGCCGGGGCTCCGGGCGGAGGCTGCGGCACTGAGCCGAGATAATGCCTGCGCCGGGCGGCCCCTTCCAGGGGAGTCCAGGCGGTGTGCTGCGCCCAAGCAAGGGAAAAGGGGTCTGTGGGTGAATAACTTCCCACTTGATACGGACAAGTTTTCTCCTTGCTGGTTGCTCTCGGTTTTCCTTCATGGTAGCCCAGCCTGTCTGTCCGCAGCTGTGTGTCATCAGTGTGTCCCCTGGTCCCGGCAGGGCGAGGAACAGGAATGTCAGGTGGCCGTGGGCCTTCAGTGTCACCCGCGTTCCTTCTTAGCTCCGTACTGGGTGCTCTTTTCAGTGCTTACCTTGCAGCAGTGCTTAGCTTCCATTCTTCTGCTGGAAAAATAGAACAAGAAGGTGGAGGACTTTTTTTTGTTTCCATTACCGTTTAATTGTATGCGTTGACACGAGTCTGACTGTTTGTGGTATTTTGCACTTCCTCATTTCCAAGGGGTAGTTTTCTTTCTTGATCTCTATTTTTTTTTCTTTTTCTTATTTTCACGTCTTGAAGTGACTACTGAATCTGGTGCATTTGGAACTGTCTCTATTATTTCCTTCCTTCTGGAGTGTGATTTATAGGTAGTGACAATTCTGGTGTAAGAAATTTCGGGGTGTGTGTTTTGCCTTCTAATTCCAGAGCTGCCCAATCCAAAGGACTTGATAAGCTAGCTTTCAGCTTGTTGAAGATTTCCCACTTGCAGTCCAAACTCCTGGCTGCAAGCCTGCTTCTCTTTATTTGTCTTGTAAATTTAAATTGAATAAATGAATTTATGATGCTTCAGCACACAGTTACATTCAACTGCTGTTTCCTTTGTTCCCACCCTCAAGGAATTTGACTACTATATATTTATTTTGTACTTAAAGGTTTTAAAAGCAGAGTACTTCTCTCCTCGGAAGGGAGAACAACAGATATACAAGCTGGACATAGGCTGGCCTAAAACTCCAGAACACTTCACTGGCCAAACATTTTGTGTCGCTGTTGACTCTCTCCGTGGTTTGGTCTATGTAGGACAAGTGAGTGGGAATACTGTATTTCTCTCTGTGTTGTTCTTGTGTATTTTTTGCCTTTAAAACATCTGGTTAAGATTAGGATATATATGTGTATGTTTATTTATATTTACATATTTATATATATGTATGAATAATTACTGTATCAAACTCAGAGAAAATATGAGAAGAGATGTCTCTGCTATATCTATTTTTAAAAGCAGTTCTGGCACAACGTTTGCTCATGGGGGTTTTTTTAAGGCATTAAATTTCTGTGGTATGAATGCACGATCTAACTTAACTGAGTTACAGCAGCTTCTTCGCTTAGCTGTAAGATAAAATGTGATTCTGGGGCAACTGAATCTTCCATTCTTTGAGGCCTTGTCCCATGAAATCAAAACCACACGGCTTTTTCAACCAGATAGAGTAACTGGAGTTAAATGATTTCCTCTACCCAGTTCCATGTGTGAGTATCTCTGGGCCATGGATGAGACATTCTCTCCATGGGATGTGGTAGGAATTTCTTCTAAAGCACAGTATGAGTACTTGAGTGCCATGCAGCTAATAAGCTCTCCTGTAGGTTTTCATGTGTGTGTTACACTGGACATGCTTTCAGCAGGAACACAAAATCACAGTTTAAACTGAAGACCAAGATAGCTGCAAGCACCTGGCTGCTCTGAAAGCTGGACTCTTTGTGATGTAAGGTGAAAATCTAGACTGACTGGAAGGTTTTTAATGCTAAATTTAGGCTCTTATCTCTTTTTCTAGCTCAAAAAAGAGTTCTAGTGGACAATTATGTCAGGAGATTCTTACAATTTAGGAAACATTGCAAAAACTTCACAAAGAGGAATTTAAAATGATAAGATTAGTTACTTAATATGTTTTCTTTAGAACTTTTTTTGCCTTTTCAGCGGGGAGACAATGTGCCAAAGGTACTTGTATTCTCAGAAGAAGGCTATTTTCTTTATGCCTGGAATGATACAGTTGAAATGCCTCATGGTATCTTTGTACAGAACACTGCAATTGGAAGTTCAGTATGGATCACAGATGTTGGAACAGGTATGCATGGTAGTGATATGAGAAATATTAGGTGAGGAAGAAAAGGTAATACTGCAGATTTTGCTTTAAACAACTCACTTATTTAAGGCTCTCAGACAATTCTGAGACAGATTTGTGCTTTTTTTGCCACAAACAAACTTCTCGGGTGCTGCACAAAATAGTGTGAAGTTTCATGAGTTGTGCTGTGCATTTGCTTACAGCTGCTGAGCTCGGTCAGCACTCCTCTCTGCTGCCCAGAAGTATCAGGGAAAAAATACTTCTGGCTAGACCTAGGTTTAGTGATCCTGATACAATGGATGAATATTGTTGTAGCCAGTGGATTCACTAACCCACTGTCATAATCTCATTATAGAATTTTGTCTGTTAGATGTATTAATACCACTGAGTGGTGAGATTTTCCTTTTCAATCTCTGCAGTCGGTTTTAATACTTACATTTTGTTTTGTTGAGATGTTGTTGCAATTTTTTTCCTTGATTCAGGGAAATATGGACACACAGTGAAACAGTATAGCCCTTTGGGTAAACTTATGCAAGTCTTGGGCACACCGGGTAATGCTGGTTCAAGTTTGATTCCCCTGCAGTTTGATCAACCAGCAGAGATCTTTGTGGAGGAAACTGGAGAAATCTATGTTGTTGATGGAGATGGAGGAATGAACAACAGATTGCTCAAACTATCAGATGGTAAGGAAAAATGAGCTGTTGCAGTAGCTGACCACTGAAAACTGGATTTGAAATAACACAGTTTAGGAATACTTTTAAGCGAGTACTAGGCAGAACTATCATTTAGTTAGAAGACCTTATTAAATCAGATCCTGTTTTATTGCTTGTCACTTCAGGAGAAATCTTCTAATAATTTGTGAGAAGAGGCTGAGAGAGTGACTTTGTTCAGTCTCCAAGAAAGAAAGCTAAGGGGGATTCTTGTTGCTGTCTTCAAGTCAGTAAAGGGAGGCTTTACAGAAGACAGAGATGAATGAGGAACACTGAGCAAAAGATTCAAGGGGGGTGAATTTCAATCTGATTTTTGTTAGAAAACATTCAGAGTAAGAGTGATCAGACAGTTAATGACAGGGTGGCCCAAAGATGGTTTGCACTCTCCATTCCTTTAGATGCTCAAAAGCTGCTGAGTTAGGACCAATCTGATCTAACTTCAGATTTTTAGCATGGCTGGTCCTGCTTTGAGGAGCAGATTGGGCTTTGGAGCAGGCAGTGTCTGGAGGACTTTTATACTTAAATTGTTCTGTAGTTCTAATTAGCTCGCTCATACTCCTCATTTGGGGCAGTGACTAAGGAGTATGCACATGCCCACAGCTGGAATAAGTGCAGGAGCTGCTGTTTCTCTGTTGTGCTATCATAAAGCAGATAGTTTCTTAACACTTAGTTTGCAAAATGGTAAATTGTTAAAAGTAAAAACTTCCAGGTAACAAATGTTAAAAATCAAATGAGGAAGCAAATGAATAGCATAATCAACAAACCTATTTTTTCCTTCTTTTTTTTTTTTTTTTTGATTCAGTGCTTCACATAACCTTGGATTATGGCTCTTATGTATTAGTGGCTACATTTCTGTTACCATAATCTTGAAGCCACTAATAACAATCCAGTAGTCACTGTAATAGTCATGTATTTTCTCAGATTAATGTATTGGGAGTACTGTGTTTAAACAGTTTAGAAATTTCACTTTTTACGAATTACCGAAAGTAACTTTGCAAGAGAATGATTTAAAAGCTGTCATTTGTTGTTTTCTCACTGTTTTTTGTTTTTTAATTTATTTTTCATGGTGCTCACTGTTTAGACTACAAAGAGATATGGCTGACTGGAACAAATGGGACCGGCATTGGTCAGTTTGAGATTCCTCACAGTGTAACAGTGGATGCTTTTGGACGGGTAAAGAATAAAGGACATTTTTTTATTTCATCTTTCAACAGACTTGTTTATATGTATTTGAACAAAACAAAATGTATTTCTTTTTTATTTAAACTGTTGGGATCTGTGTCGCTTTACGGGGTTACAGTTTTCAGTGTGATAGTCATGAGCTGAAGTTTCATACTTCTATGTTCTATGGAAGCAGCTGACTCCAAGGTTAACATAAGGATCCTGACCACTTACACTGTCAATGTCTGTGCAAGAACACACTGCTTCTCCTGCAGTTTGTAACAGGTTGCCGCTGTGAGACTACAGGAGAACTGTGTTCTGTAATAAATAAAAGTGCTTCTGTTTCTTCATGTAGAAGCAGCGGCCTGCCCAGGCCACCCTGACCTTGATTAACAGCTCTTCTCCCATGGGAAAGAGCATACCAAAGGATCAAGTCTAGCCATAAATACCTATGATTTGACATACAACCCAGAAAGATGGGCTGTGAATGTGTGTGGGATGAATGATAAGAGCTAGAAACATTGCCTCTACTCTTCTTGTTTTTGTGTGGTTACTTTCTCTCTCCTACTGGCTGGCTGTGTAGTTGATCCTAAAACTTGTACACAGAAGAAACATAAAAGGATGATCCTGCTAGCTGACAAAGTGGTGGTCTGTTAGCCTCAATTGCTAGACTTCAGGAGACTTTAATTTCATATTTGGAAATTCCAAGTAAGCTTTAGGTGATAGTAAGGCTCTAGCTAGGTTGTGGACATTACTCTCTTTTACATGCAGCTCAAAGCATTCCAAGAGTCTCCTTCTGCCAGGTGTTAATTGTAGTCTGGCTTTTGGTCTGCCGGTCCTAGAGAGGGTTTATGCAGTTGCTTCTTAATCTGTTTCAGGGAAAATAAGATCCCTTCACTAAAACACCACTGGTTGAAGCTAATTCTGCTGATGCTGTCTGAATCGGAATAAGAAGTTGTGGCAGTAGAGATGGACACACCACACTTATTGTAATCCAAAGCCACAAAAGTTTTTTATTATTCTCTGCTACTATTCTTACACCTCTTCACAATTACTGTGGCTTATTATGCTTGGCTGCTTAGTAAACAATGACAGAGCTGTCTACAAAACAGTGACCATTCAAACAGCAATACAATTAGCTATAAAAGCAATTAGTTACATATATGCAAGTCCCTTCCTGTACAGTCTTGATATTCCATAACAAGAACATCTTCTCCTTGTGTCCAGAACATCTTTTTTCATTGATGATCCTTCTGGCTATCACTGTGGCTTTCCCTGTGACTGCAGTTTCTCACTGCAGTAGATTTTGACTGGTTTTAAGTCAATTTCTATGAGACTGAGGCCTTCAGACTCACTGTCAGCCTTGGCAATTCCCACAAGAAATGTATATAAAAATCAGTTCTCTGCCAAAACTAGCAGGGTGGAAGAAAAAACAGGAGGAATATGGTCACTTTATGCTTCAGGGTAACCATGAGTTTCTTCATTCAAAGACAGCAACTGGGATGAACTATGATTTTATTGCCAACATAGTGTTGGTCATCAGTTTAGGTCGAGAAATAATTGTTAATTCATAAGAAATCTAAGAGAATGCTGTAGTAATGTTTCATTTAAAAATAGTAATACAAGATCTAAGGTTGTTTATTGCTCCCTTTTTGGCGATACCCCAGAAAAGTTAGGAAGTTTCCATACCAGACTGTTGAGTTGTCAACAGCTAAAACTTCAATGATTGTTGTACAAAAAATGCCTTTACTGGAACTGTCTAGGAGTATTCCTAGCTTGCAGTGTTTGTGAACCCAGTTAGCACAGGGTGGGACAGAGACAAAACTGGTTAGACAAAACCAGCTAAACATGCTCTAAAGGTTTAAATCGCTCAGTATTTGCACTAGAATTAGGCATATCAAAAGTGTTTGCATATCATGATCATGAAGTGACACTACCACTGGAAAAAAAAATGCAGGTGACAGACCTTTAGACAGATCTTCAGAATTTAGTAGGAAATATGTCTTCATTGTAGGGATAAAAATCCTATCAAATATATCTATATAGCAATAAAGATGAAGAGAAGGCACTGATTTCTCTGTTAAAGTAGTATAAAATAATTTGTTTATGTAAATTCCAGGCCAGTTTTGGTTTATATCTGCAAGTCAGATCTGCTGATTTAGTTTTTAATGGGAAGGTATACATTCTTCCTGGGTACATTCTTCCATTTTTACTACGTGGAACTTTGCTCTTTTAATAAACAAATGCATTCAAGTTGTTCTATTTGTTGACAGCCACGATTTTTCTTTTTAACAGGTATGGGTTGCAGACAGAGGCAACAAGAGAATCCAAGTTTTTGATAAAGTCACAGGAGAATGGCTTGGGTCTTGGAGCGGCTGTTTTTCAGAAGATGGACCCTATTCTGTCAGGTATTGTTGAACAGTGCTAGAAGCATGCAGTTACAGAAATAAGGTGTACTCTTACTGGTGAATTTAAATGTTAAGGAGTTGACCAGCGTAGTAAGGTGCTGGCTGTCCTAACGTATGCAAAGATCTGCACAGTTGCACACTGATGGGGAAATCCTGGCTTTATAACAAGCCCTGTGGATTTGAGTGTGGTATTGGAAGCTTCACTTTAAAGTCATTATGTTATTGACCTTACTGTTGAAGCTTCTACAGGAATAAAGATTTTCTTGAATGAGTTTTCTGTAGCGTAATGTGTTTCAATTAGCAGCCATATGAAGAGCAAGGCTTACAAGTTAATTCTCAATGTCACATTGCATTTTGTCACTCATAGCCTTCAAAACTGTGACTGTTGAAGAGTTTTTGTTTGTGTTAAAATGAGATGTCATATGGAGTTCATAGTTCAAAAATGTTTGTCTTTCACAGGTTCACTGCCAATTACAAATACCTGATTGTAGCTCAGCTGAACATCAACCGGTTGGCGATCTTGGCTGCACCTCCAGTTGGCGCCATTGGGGACTGTGTCATGGTCCACACTGTCCAGCTGGCTGATGAAACCAAACCACACCTTGTGGATGTAGACATGAGGAGTGGAGCAGTCTATGTTGCAGAGATTGGAGCCCAGCAAGTACAAAAATACGTACCCTTAAGCTGATGGTTTCCCACAACTGCTATGACACAAGCTGTGCCACAAGCTGTGACATAGAAAACCTATGACCACATTCCCATGAGTTCTTTATAGCTTGTGTTTCCTTAGACAAGCACAGAACTGCACCAGTGCTTCCAGAACTCTAGACTCTGTCCTAGCTGTTCTGGGCTTCTGGAGAAATATTTGGTCTTGAGCTGTTACTTATTTAAGTAGTGATATGGTGGCTTTTACTTTTGTTGCAATTGTAAAATGATACGCATTTTCATTTTATTATATAAAACTTTACAAACACAACTGTTCATCTTAGACATATGGAGTCAACTTAGGGCTCCTCTACGTAGACTGTGTGAGTTGTTAAATAGTCAGAAATGTCTGAAAGAAATTTTATAAATTATATCCTGGGAGAAGAGCACTTCATTTCAATGTTTCTTCACTTTGTTTTTTCAATGGTTGTGCTGATACTGTTCAACACAGAATATAAGGATATGTCATAATGTTAAGTTAGGTGCTGCTGGATGTTGGTGTCAGTACTGATACTGGCATCTGCTTTAGGTGGTTAATGACATAAGCATTGAAATCCATTTCCAGCTCTAGCTAAAGCCCTAAAGTCTGTAATAAGCTTGAGCTAAATTGATATTAGACACTTCAAACTAAATTAAAAGTATGTGCACAGCAGCCAAGTACTGATTCTTAACTAAATCAGTTCTTAACCTTATTTGATTTATATCAGTGTGAGTTTTCTGTTCCATAAGATTTCATAGTGGAACATATTGAGGTTCAAGTCATGTAAGTTCCTCAAGAAAAACAAATTGCAATTTGGTAGTAAAGTTGTAATCAGTAGGGACTGGGAGACATATGATTTTCTTCTGACTTAATTGAAGCTCTGTCAGTTAACAGCAAAGCATCTGTTTGAATTTATTTCCAGTACTGAGACTTCATCAACTCCATTAATGTCTAGAATTAAGTTTCTTACACTACATGATAGAAGATGTCTCTAAGCTCTGTCCTAAAAAATCCTCCCTCTCCATTCCCAAACCAGAAGGGTTCTGCTTTCTTTACATGTTGCTACAAGATTTTAAGTTCACTTTATAGCATAGAGAGAGCCAGGTATGGGAAAATGGGATGGGGAAGATGGCATGGCAGAAATGAGATATAAGGATAAGTGATTACCATGGTAAAACTGTGGATCCACATTCCATATTTTCTAGCTCTTCAAAACATTTGAGAGTTTTGCTTTTTCCATACACTTATTCTACTGTGTGGATTATTTTAATGCTAATTACTGGCTAAGAGAGGCAATTTTTTTCTACTTTCTTAGAAAGGGAATATGGGAAATAGAATACTGATGGGAAATACCCATTTCAGTCAATGTTATCAAAAGCAAATGCTACTTAATTTGGTAGGTTTCAACCTATGGTCACAAATTTGTGAGTCAACAGATGGAAAACCTGTCCAGAAAAGTCAGATTCATACTTTCTCTGGAAAGTAACTCAGCTGTGAAGCCTGACTGCCCAATTTTAGTACTATTTGAGATTAATGCACTAAATGTGAATGCTTTGTTGTTGGCTACATCCACAACAACCAAACCAGATCCCACCTGGGGCTGTCCTCACTCAAGCCTTAGAAGCAGAACTTAAAGGTAGTACACTAGCAAATATGGTCCATCACTCATGTGGTCTTGAGTGGGAGCTAGTTAGCAATATTTATTTGCTGGAAAAGTAGCAGTACTTCCTCTAGACCATGTGGATATGTTCACACAGTGTGTTGGCTGGCTTTTCTAACTAGTTTTTGACTAGCTCAGGGATCTCTGTTCTGTGTGCAATTTAGCTATTTCTTATCTACACAAAGAGGATTTATTTTATAAAATTTTACTGTACTATCATGATTTTTGAGCATATCTTGATGGTGTAGGAGGTCCAAGCATACCTATCTTTCTTTACTACATTCTCTCCTTATTTATTTTTCCTTTGTCACATCCATTTGAAAGTATAACTACAAGCTCTCTGGGTACATGTTTTTGTGGTTTTGTGTAAAGCAATATAGTGCACTTTTGGATGTTGACAAATAACTTACTTGTACAGGTTTCTGTTTGCTGCATGGATCTGCTCTCAACTCTTTTCCATGAGGTTTTGTAGCCCCAAGAAATGGGGAGCATCCATCCAGTTTTGTCTGGCTTAACTGAAATAGGCCAAGGTGCCAAACTGTGCCTTGCCACTAGGCATTTGGGTATCTGTGATAACAAGGGACAAGGGATGCTTACTGTTAATAATTATGAGATGCTTAGACTCTATTTTATCTCTGTGTCTATAACCAGACTGGGAAAATGATTTTGTGCACTGACTTGCTAATTCTCTAAATGTTTTCTTATGAATCACCTTGAAACTGATTTCTGAAAAAATGCATTGTAGGAGAATTTGATAAAATAAATTGAGAATTTCCCATTATTAAAGTCTTGGGTGCTTTATTTCTGTACTAATATAAATACATTCCATTGTAATGGATTACTCTTCTAAATACAAGGCCCTTGGCACTTCAATAAGCTATTTAATAATTTCCAATACCAACATTTAAATGTAATCTAAAATTCCATGTTCTCTTTATACATCACTAGTTCTGTGGCCAGTCTCTTTTTCATTCTAATTTATGTATCAACACAGACATGTAAATATCTGTCATATGTTTCCCTCTGAGTAATTAATAAAATAGAATGATGAGTTCATAAGTGCCAATTTTAAAAAATATATTTAAACTGTAAACCCTTATGATGCTACTGGGGAAATTAGAAAAAGAAACTAACAAAACACTTCTCATTCCAAATCAGGTTTTATTTTCAGAAAAGATTTACTGAGCAATTTGTCTAGTATTGAGAAGACCAAGAAGGGCTCTCTATGGATTAGAAATACTTACACAAGAAAAAAGTAACATACTTCAGTGTTAACTAGACAAGAGAGAAACCTAAGCTGATTGCTAGAACTGCCCAGAAATCTAATTTTAGGTAATAAGTGCCAGCTTTTAAGTGTGAGCAGTAATCAGTGGAGTATTCAAGCAATGGAAATAGAACTGCCCTTTATTTTGATGTCTGAAAATCTGCAGGCCTTTTTCTTTTATTGATATTTTTATTTGAGTAAATACCTTGATTGTTAACTGGATGATGTTTCCATAATGTAAGACCAGATCACATAGTCCTTTCTCTTCACAGAATCATAGAATGGTTTGGGTTGGAAAAGACCTTTAAGATCATCTGGTTCCAACCCCCCTGCCATGGGCAGGGAGCTTTCCACTAGATCAGGTGCTCAGATCATCCAACCACACCTTGAGCACTTCCAGGGATGGGGCATTCAGAACTTCTTTGGGGAACCTGTGCCAGTGCCTCATTTTTCATGATTTTTTTTGTGATGCTCAACAGCCTTTTTTGTGTGTGTTTGTGCTCTCATAGTCGGAAATTTGCTAACAATATTTGGCCGAAACAAAAAAAGCCTGAGTTAGGTTTGTGCTATGCAAGGTAAGTTTAGTGAGGCAGAACCACCTCAATAAAACCTGAAGGGGAGGGTACCAAAGTATATCTGTGGCTGTGTTCGTTGCTTGAAGTTCACTGCCTCTGTAAGTTCGCTGCCTTACAGTGGCTATTAACCTTTTGGAAGCATTAAGTAGTCAGCTATCTTAGCTGGCACTTACTTTCTTAACAATTTGTATCCTGAGAAGGCTTCTCGAGCCATCTATCACCCAGAAGTGCTTGCAATCACTCAGGTTGCCTGAATCCAACATAAGAGGGCACCAAACCCCTGCTGATGCTTGGTGGACTCGGTGTGAAGACAGACAGACCTAAAAGCTGGTGCTTCCTGGTTTTCAGTAAGTCAAGATAATTAATTGCTCCAGACTTTCTTTCTCTTTTCAAAACAGACTGCTTTAAGCATAAGCTGATCATAGAATCATAGTGATTTCAGCTTATTATTACTGGATTTATGTCCATCTTTTATTTCCATGGTTTTCCTAGGAATAAAACCCAGTCATTTAGTGTCCAGAGACAACGTTAATAGATTCTCATAGTCCTTACATCCATGGTTTCAGTGGAATTACTCCTGATATGTTGCTTTGGAAGCATAATAATTTATAATAGTATAACTGTAGCAGCTTAATTATACCATGAGAGTGATGCCAGCGTATTTCCCTATGGAGGTGACCCTGAGTGAGATTAGAGCTAAACTTACTTAATCTCATTCACCAATCTTATTTTAGTACTCCTTTCTCAGCCTATGTTTAAAAAAAATCTAGCTCTGTTTTAGTATTACTATTTTATTCTATTCCTTTGGGAGATTGCATCTGCAAAAATTGTATTTTCCAGCAGTTGCCATAAAAAGGTTAGAACACAGACTTTTCTTCAGGTAAATGATTCAATATATTTGAGTCTTTTAGTGTTCAAAAAACATCAAAGTCATGTTGCTTATATGAAATTTTAAAGTAGGAACATATAAATTTATGCACACAGGATGATTTGTTACTGCATTAAAGCCAAAGTAACACTGATCCAAATGAGATATGGGATAGACATACTTTATCATAGTATCACATTTTGAGTGTGAGGAAACCACATGTAATTGTGTAACTGGATCTGCAAAACAGAGGTGAAAAATACTTCCCAGTTACAACAGGAATAAGCCTGTTAATTCAGTCTCAGCTGTGGTGGGATTTCTAACAAACAAATTAAGACTTGAGAAATCTCTTGAATAATTAAGTCTATATATTTAAATTCTTCATAGTAGTCAATAAACATCATTGTGAATGAGAGGCTTTATTCTGGATTAATTTGTCTTCAACATCCTGTGTTCTGTTTTCAGGTAGCTTAGAGATTTAATATGGCAATTTTTTTTTCTTATCACCATGGAGTCATTTACAGATGCTGACTGAGTTAGCTCTTGCTCTGCTCCTTATCTGAACTGTACAGATTGGAAAACTTGACTTGCAATGGAAAACTGATAATACTTTAATTTCAAAATGTTTTCATAGCGCTTTTTAATGAAAACAAACAAATCCAGAAGAATGTTTACTGTGCAACAGGAAGTCTGGATATTAGAACTGCCAGCACTAAACCTATCTGTGTGCTGTACAGGAATAATACTATCTCCCCATGATTTGATGAGTCTGAATTTATTCCTGCTACTAGCACTCAGCGTGGTACTGTCTCTGACAGTTGTCAAAGAATTTGGGTGACTGCATGGTCAAGGTGTAAAGGTGGAAGAATAGACCAGAATGGATACAGAGTTTTTTATCTGTGTTTGCTGTTGAAGAGCTTAGCAAACTTTTCATGCTGTTAACAATTTTTGACAGGGTCTTAACCAGAAGATCTGGCTGAATTTAAGTGTCATTGAAACACTCTGATAAGTTACTAGCAGGTGGTCAGTTCTATAAGGTCATTAAATATTTTCGTGACATTTCTGAAATACTAACTTGTGCTTAGAACTGCATTAGTATGAGAAGAGGGAAAAATGGTAAATATGGTTTAAGGAAAGAAAAAATTCCACCACACACATAAACAACCAAAAACCCCCCACCACACCTGTGTGTGAGATTTCTGTAGAGGTTCAAAATAATTAATGACTGTACCTTGCCAATTGACATAAACCACAATGAAAGAGTAGATGTATTGGATACACAGCCATGAAATCTATTACAGGTCTTTGGAAGAATCTCTGAGCATGTATGTCAGGATGATCTGGCTAATAAAGTTACTATTAGCAACATCTCATGCCAAGTGTCCAATTGTGTGACATGATAAAGAAGGTATAATTATGGAAGACTAATTAAAATATTATAAAGGAAGTTAAAACCTAGTTCTCTTCTGGTCAATGTATTGATAAATGTTCTGGAAACGAATTTGGGAGGTCACGGACAGAATTTACTGACAATACTAAGCTACTCAGGCTTGAGAGTAAAGACAAAAGCTGCAAGGAGTTGCAGAAGGATATCATGAGATTGAATGACTGGGCAATAAAATAGGAAAATAAATAAAACATTGATAAATATAAAATCAGGTACTATTAGTAAAAAGAAGTCAAATTTTATGCATTGTGATAGCTTTAATATATACTGCCATTCAGGAAATTATTCTAGCTCAAAAAAGATGCTTCTATGAAAATATCAGCTTCCAAACTCAGCAGCAGTCAGGAAACAAAGAGAAAAATGGGTGGTGCTAGGAAAGTACCAGCTGATCAAACAGAAAGCTTTGCAATGCAGTGATGTGAATTCCTAGTGCATGCTCATTTGGAACAGCGCAGACAATTCCGCCTCTTCTTCCCCCTTCTAATCTCAGGAAGGCTAAAGCAGAACCAGAAATAGCAGAGCAGGGGTAGCAAAGTCTGTTGAACATCCTTGGCAGTATGCAGCTACTGTTTGGGGTATCGTCAGCATTTCACCACGTAAGGCCTGTGCATGAACATGCCTTTTCCCTGTAGCTGCTGCTGTAAGGTGGTTTGGCTTCAGAGCTCGGTGAGGATGTACAGACTGCTGGCATGCCACGGTGGGGTGGATACAGATGGGCAGGGACATGTGGTGTCTATTATGCAGGAGAGGTTACCTTGAAAGGAAAGTAAGAGTTTGCAAATATCTAAGCTTTTAGTGGTGGAGGTACTTTATGAATAGGACATACAGTCACAAAGTCAGTTCATTTGTCTTACTGAAAATCAAAGTTTCGGCAAAGAAATCAGAGTTGCCCTCATTCCAGTCTGATCACCTTTGATATTCCTCCCAAGGGTCATGGCTTGCCTGTGCCACCTGTCCACTGTCCTGAAGATGAAAAGCACTATACTCTCTGCATCAAGTACTAAAATATAAAAAGTTATTAAACTTTTTGGTAGCACATCATTACCCATGGTCTGACACAAACACAAGTTAGCACAAGCTAATTTTTGTCCAAAGATTGGAGCCCTTGAAGAATGTTTGAATTCAAATTAAGGTGCCCTTTAAATGTTTTAATGATTTCCAGCCAAGGCACAATGCTGATGGTTGTGCTGGTTTGTCTCATGTGCACTGGTGTAGCTGGAACAAGCAGGCAGAAGATGACTTTTGGCTCCCAAATGAGGCCTCCTACTGCAATGTTCATGGCAGTGGGCAACCGGTCTACAAGCAAATACCCATAATTGTCACTACAGGGATGCTGTAAAAGAGAAAGGAATCATATTAGAGGCATGTGCTTCATCATGTGTATAAATCTTATAGTAGAAATATGCCTTTAATCAATTAAGGAGGAGACCTGGAGGTCAGGGGGAGGAGAGGGGAGGGATTCTACTTAGCAGAGGGGAGGAGAGAGGAGTGATTGTACCTAGCAGAGTCCCCACTAGCTCTGTAATAAGGCTTGCCCCATGTTACTTAATGCCCAGTCTAATTTCAGAGCTTTTAGTAATGAAAACTAGAAAATCATTACAAGAGCGTGAGATTTTACTATAGCTAAGGATTGCCATGATGTGCCTCCAAGCTGTTGCCTTAACAGGGCTTTGTGATGGGTGATGCTACCAGATGAAAACAGAAAGTTTGAGTCATCTGTAAGACAGATCATGAACTGGAGGAGGTAAAAATATTTGGGATGACTTTAACAGTGGCACCTTTCAATGGATTTGAAAATGCTTGCCAGTGTTCTAACAGGAATGCATGGTGCAGCAGAGAGCTGCTGGTATTTTCATTTTTCCCAATCTCCTTTTCATAAATATCCTTCTTTTGCATAGACAGTTGAGTCAGCAGGAAATACAGGCCACAAACAATATTTATCAAACATCTTTTATGAATTAAACTGTTGATATTAACGGAGTCAAGTTGCTATTTTTCTTAGTTATGTCTGATGGTGTTTCCCCAGCTGACCCATGTGGATCTACCCCCAGAGCTCACCCAGCTGCAATGGGCTGCCAGACAGCTCCCACCATGTACTTACCTTCTCTCTGGCCTGCTGCTTTCCTTTACAGTTTCTCCATCCTCACACAGGCTTTGGCAGTGCACAAGTCTTCCTCCTTGTACACAGCCCCCCAAGCAGTGCACAGGAGAGGAGGTCAGATTGCACATCAGGAAGCCCTGACAGCACTGGAGGGGCTTATGTTAAAAAAGTCTGTATTTTTAACTAAGAATTGCAAAGAAAGACACAGCTTATCTAATAAGGCAGATTTACTGGCAATCTAGGAGAGGCCACCTCTAAAGCTGGCCACCAGGCAGTCCTAGGAAGGTTGCCAGGTGCTGTATAACCCATGCAGCTCTGCAGAGCAGCCAGTCATGCAAGGCCTGGTGTGTCACATTGGCTTCTCCTGTGCCCTCCCTGTTCCATGTGGAGCCAGAGGGTCCTTCTGTCATGATGGCTGCTCTCTGAGCAGAACCTTCCTTCTCCAACAGAGAAAGCAATCACACTCCCGATGGAAAACCTATAATGATCTGCAGACACGACTTTTGCAAGGAGAAATATTTCTTTGCAAGGGTAAATTGCCCAGTTGAGGCAATTTAAAGAAGGGGACAAGCATTTGGGTACGCAAGGCCTTACATGTTGCTGTTTGGCCTCTGGTTAAGCCATTGCAACAATTAAAAAGTCCATTCTCTGAAGTATTAGAGGGCAAAGATCTTTTATTTGTGTAAAGGCAAAAGCAAAATTCAAAGAGATCTCTTTCTTAAGAAGAACACAGTGAGTGTGTGAACAGCATTGCAAGAAAGAGTGTAAAGAGCAGATATCACTGGTCAGTTACAGAGCAACAAGTCAGGAATAACAAAGTGCACCAGACACTAGCTGTGAAATATAGTTTACCAAAACATGTGAGATGGTTTATACAAACTTCGCCTGTTCTCAGCTCTTGCTCATCAGAGAACAACTGTTTCTCACGAAGAGAGCTGGAAATTGACCTTGCTGCTGCTAGGCAGCATTCTCTCATAGACACAGAGATGTCTGAAAAATTTTCTGTGAACAGAGAAGTTAGTTTCTATACTTACATAACTATTTTTTTTTAATCAACTTTCTCACTAGGTATAATAAAGGATATCACCTTCCCCAGCAAATTTCAGCTTGCTCAAGATGATGTAACAAATTTCAGATTGTATGGATTGCATATTGTATATATCCTAAGCACAAATACATGCACACTCGGGTCTACAGATAATATATCAGGAGAGGTGTGCAGCAGATGCAGTATATATATATAATCTAACATTCATACATATGTATGTTATTTTAATTTAATTTTTATTGATCTAGTCTGGGTCTAAGGCATGCTGGGAGAGGAGAATAGTAGCAAATGCTCCTATAATGAAACTGCCTAAGCCACCCAGCATCAGCAGTAGTTCCCTGCTGTGTTTGCTCTGTACAGAGACAGCCTGTGCCCTGGAGGCCTTCCCCAAGGAAATGGGCTGGTGTTAAAGAAAAGCAATATATAATTCAGTAAGAGAATCCGAAACCTCCATGCTTTCAAAAGGAGGTCTGGTTTGGTGTGAGGGATCCAATAGATCAGCTCAGGTGTCCCAAGAAATGCTATTGCACCAGTCTAACTCACTGCAGTAATTACAGTGTATGAGTTTTAACAGATCTTATGACATCTTTAGTTCTCACTCTTCTGCTTGGGAGAAATTTCAGCTGGGATAGTAAGGGAATAATAGCTGCTTGACCCAAAATTTTTATCAGAGAAGAAACACTTGCAGCTTGATCTAAAAATCTCAAACCCTGTGTTATTTAACAAGAAAGGAACCAGCACTTGGCACTACAAAATACATAAGATAAAAGCCTGCATGTTGCCAAGAGAGCTTGACATAAGCACACTGCAGATAATGAAACAGTGGGAAAATTAATAGAGAGGAAATTATGAGCACTTTCTAAAAAGTTTTATTATAAACATACCTGTTAGCCCATGGAAGAATTTATTTTTCACTGCAATGTGGTTAAGAGGTGAATCCAAGTAAACAAAACATTCAAAAATTAAGTGGAACACAGTGGCATTTAATGGAAGTACAAGTCCATGACACAGGCTGGAAATGTATCCTTTTTTGTTAGGCAAAGATTTATGCAAGCCTAGTCAAATTGAATGTGGTTCCTGGTGCACACATTTAAAGAGCTAGTACCAGGATAGATCTATCCCTAGGATAATGGTCTTGAATCCAAAGTGTAAATTAGGCTCCAAACCAGGAGTGGCAATTGGTAACACTTAAATAAACACCAGCAGGCCAAGTGATTGATAATCTCACTGCTCATCCCTCTCTGGCCTGTGCCTCCTCGGTGAGGGTGAGTGACAAAACCGGGTACATCCTCTGGAGCGTAATAATTAAATGGGCTGCATCCTGCACGGCTGGGTGTTCAAAATGCAAATACTGCTGCTTTTTAAAATTCAGCTGAGAATTTATCAGCCTTTTATACAGATAATCAGATGCACTGGGGGAGGGATGAATGGTAAAACTGAAGCAGTACCGGCAACCCAGAAACGGTGGGACAAATGGGATTGGGTTGCTTCATTCCTGTTCTGGGATAAGATTATTTTAGCTGCTGCAGTTGAATTTCCAGGCCTTAGTTTTTTAAGTGGGTGAAAGCAAACCTGGAGCCTTATGCTGATCCCTTATTTTTTGCTTTCTTGCTTGGTCCACAAAGTAATGGAATGAAACAAAAGGGGAAGCTGACCACTCCTCCTCCAGCCTGGAGAGGTCTCCAGGTGCCCAGCAAGGGTGGCTTTTGCTTTGTAGCAGCACCCTCACCCACAGACCACCCTGAGGGGATAGAAGGGAAGAGAGAACAGAACCAGTCCTGGACACTTCTCCTCCCATTTTTTTTGCAGCTGTCTTACTTGGAGCCCAGTCTTAGACCCCAGCCTCTGGTGTCCTGTTCCTCTCCTTCAACAAGGCTCTTGAGGAAACTCCCAGGACTGCAGTGAGCTTATCAAAATATGAGCTGAGTGATTGATAAAGACAGTCATGTCACCCAGCCAGAACCTTCCAACATTCACCTTTATTAGACATTGGGTTTGTTTACTTTTCACCTCTGACGTTAAACTGCTCAGGCTGAAGCCATCCATGCAATGGATTTGCTTTATCATCTGCTTAAATCAGTGACTCCTAAGAAAGTATATTGTTTTCCACTTACTTAGAAGAATTTTAAAACAGGCAGAAGCTCTAATGCCTTCCTACTAAATATGGCTTTAAATTCAGCAAAAGTCATGTCCTCTGCATGAGGTAATTTCCACTTGTTATTCCTGTGGAACATATGTGGATGTTTGGCTGTGCAGTGAGCCTGGAGATGTCCAAGGAACAGGAAGCTGAAGGAGGACCACCCAGCAGAGGACACTAAATGAGACAGGAGCCCCTGGGGGGGAAAATAAATTGGGGATCATGTCATTAAAGATTGTAGCCATGATGCATGTGGGGAAAGGGCAGATTTAGAGTTGCACAGATGGCATTAACTCTGACACTTCCTAGACTTTTGTCTGCTTGAGTTAGTAGATTTTATAAGGTATTAAATGTCAGTAGATTTTATAAGGTATTAAATGTGCATTTGTGCATGTACAGTATTGTTTTCTGACAATGTCCCTTTGACCTGATAAACCTGTTTGCAATTCACAGAACCTCGACACACAATGCCACTCAGTGAAAATAACTGTTGTGCACAGCAGTCCCTCAGATGCAGCTGAGGAGAACGTAAAATTACAGTGCAAAGTGGGCTTGCCTTGTTACTGAGACAAAATAATCCATATCACCAGAGGTGGACTGCTGCTTTGGATCTTATTCTCTTTAGTTTTCCTTACAGCTGCATCCAATGGTGTTTACAGTGTAAGTGGAGGGGAGAAAACTATTCACCAGAAGCCTCAAGAACCCACAACAAAAACATTCTTCTTGGGTTGTCAGTTACTTGTTTGTGTAACTTCTGTAATCAGCCCTGTCTTTTACTCCTTCTTAGCTTTTGATTTTATTTAGCTGTCCTTGCCTGTACACAGATCCACAGATAGAACAAGCCAGTCTCCCCTCTCACAGTGTAAGATTCAAAAATAAGTTTTTAATGAAAGATGCTTCCAGTCTTTTTAAAAGAAATAGTAATTTGATTTGCAACAAGGACTATTAAACAATTTCCTGTACTGAGCTACAATAGGTGTTTTCATCTCTACACCTCTTCTAATTGTTCACTATTATTCTTACTGCTTATATATCTGGATGGGTTTTAATGTGCTTAAGATGCTTCTGCAGAGTATTTTCCTATATTATGGTGAGCAGAGTTATTATATGATTGGTCCTTTCGTCTTCCAAGCATCTTATTACCTGATCAATTAAGATTTTATGAGTAGTCCTATCTTGCTAAAATTTAAAAATCATTTAACTTTTAATTTAAAGGAGAATGATTTGTTGTTAGGGTCTGCTGGGTTTTAGCTAAAGTAAATCAAAACACACTCAGTGTAGCTGAAATTGTCTTGAAAGCAGGAAGGCAGTTGCACCGTGAATCTGTGGGGGTGGAAGTGATGAATTACACTGTGAAAGAAAATGAAAACCAGATGGCACTTGCCAAACACCAACACAGTGCAGTTATGCACAGTGCAGGCACAGCCACATAGCACTGACACAAACCTGTTACCTAGATCCCCAGCAGGCTGCTGAGCAGAGAGAAGCCCCAGCTTTGCCCAGGTGTCCGGTGACATCGGGGTCTTGTGAGATGAAGACAAAGCAGCAGCCTGGGCTGAATGAGCCCAGGCTTCAGATAAGATGATGGCCGGGCAGTTTGCCAGGAGCTCCCCGGCACTGATGGCTTTGCCCAGAACTGCTGCACCGTTTGGAACCCCCACCAGCGCCCGCAGGGCAGGGAGCTGCTGGCTGCTCTGATAACAGGGCGTGAGGGGGTGGTGAAGCCTGAGCTTGAACAGCGTAGGTTTTTTCCCTTTTACAACAGCTCAGGCATTGCTTTGGGGGCTACAAATAGTTTTAAACTCACAACTTCAGTTGCATTATGAATCTAAGTTGGTGTAGGAGGATTCCAGACTTTATATAGGAGAAGATAAAACTTGTAGGAAAGGTTAAAACACCGACTGCACTGCAACCAGGAATAAAATTGTCACTGACAGCTACAGCAAAGACAGCCTTTTCCCCTATGCAAATACATCACGTATTTTGTTGTTGCTAATATGACCCCACTCACTAGGACCATAGCAAGCACAAGAAGATACAACCTGGTGAGGAGAGATTGACATCAGAGTTGGGTTGGTTCTGCCACTCCAGAGCATCAACAGTTTACAAGCTGGGGAGTGCAGCTGTAAGTGAACAGAAGCTTTTTGCTCAGCGAGTTATTGCTTATTAAATATTGTTGTTTGAATCTCTTTGCAACTTTAAAGTAGATTTTCTAATCAACAGATGAGTCATTCCCCTAATCCCCTTTATTTTGCCAACAGACAAGTAAGAAGACTCAGCTGATACACACCTTGGCATATTGCCCTTTTATGATTCAGCCTACTGCCATAATTGTTTGTTGTTCTGCTTTGTTTCAGTGAAAATGATGGATTATAATAATTATTTTGCATATTGTACTTCTCTTTTAGTCCTTAGATCTACAGAGGGATTTGGACCCATTTTTCTACAAGTGGACCACAGCAGAGGCATGCCATTTTTATTTAGAGATACCTAAGTTAATCTTTATTATCAACATCTCTTATTAGCAGCATTAAAAAGGAAAATCAATTCCCAAGAAAATCCTTCTGGGCACTTTCCCATCAGTAAAAGGTCATGGCACTGCAGAGTTAAAGCCTCATCATCTCTACATGACTATTCTTGCAGGGTTTGTTCCAGTTAAAATATCTTGTGAAATGGTCATATGAGTGTTTTATGATTTAATTCAGCAATTTATAGAAGATTCCCTTTGGCTAGAATTTTCCACCATGCAGCTGAGGTGCCGTAACTGACAATATGCCTGGGGCAAAGGAAGGGACAAATTTTAACAGGAGATGCTAAAAGCTTGTGTTGGTAACCATTTTTAGGGGTTCTGCCATGTTGTGGCACCATGCATGGGGCTCAAGGTGAAAAAGCTTTGATCCATTAACATTCCAAAGCTGACCCCTCCTTCAGCTCGAGCGAATGTTGCATGTCACAACACAGAAAGCTTCTCTGTGGGAGCGTTTCCAGGTGAGATCTCTCATCCACCACACTGTGAAGGCAAGGGTAGAATTAGATCTATTAGCTGCTTTTCTTGCAAAACCCACCTGTGAGTTGGTGCTGACCTGAGATGTGCAGCTTCTGACCACAGCCCTGATTTACACCTGCCTAATGCTCTCCATGGGGAAAAATGTTTGCTCTTTTCCCTGGGCAGCTGTAGGAGGGTCTGAACTCCAGTACCTCAGGTTGAAAGCTTTGCTGGATGGCAAAGACTACATCCATTCTTTTAAAAATAACAAAACAGAAGATTTGGCTCCTATCCCTGAGTGGCATGGACTGTCTCACATCCACACAGCCCAGGCCATGCTCCTCCTGTAGCACTCACACCGCATCCTCTCTCTGGATCTCCTCTGGCACCCAGTTAGTGCCCCTTCAGCAACAGAATTATGATTTAGAGGGCTGGGGAATTTTACCTTGTTTTCTTTTTCTGAAATAATCTAGGGTTTTCTCTGCAACTCTGAACTTCAAGAACCTGTAAGTGGATATTTTATTCACACCAGTGTGTGGCATGAGCACATACACCAATGAGGGAGGGTCAAGTTCACTCATGCTGCCTTCTGGCAGGAGCTGCTGAGAAAAGACTCTCCCCAGAAGCACTCCTGGGCTCTGTCTTGGAAAACATTAATTGGAATTATCAGGTCAGCCCTTAAGCAAACTAAAAATTCAGCAGAGAAGAGTTGGGGACCAGTGCTCAGCCCCATCCCCTGCCCCCTACTTGTTTAGCAGTAGTAACATACCAAGAGTCAGCGCCTTATTTTCACCAAAAGAGTATTACCAAATGAGCAGAAAAGGAATGACATGAGTCAAATTCAGCATTGCACACACTTACTCCCTGCCAGAAAGCAAACATTCCCATCAAACAGCTTAATCCACATTAGAAATATATATATAAATCTGGCAGAGAAGGAATCTTCGGTCTCTCAAGTCAAACTGCCTCCTGGGACTTCTCTTGGGAAAGTCAACTCATGCCCCACCTCCCACTCAAGGTCCCATCCAAAATTATGGTTTCATCTTATGCAAAATACCCCAATTTTTTGGCAGAATATTTGAAAATTAATACTGCAGCACAATCATGGAAATTCCTCTCATTTTAGTGGGATTTTCTGCCTGGCTAATAAACAAATTGTCTTTTAAACGAAAGCTGCCTCTGAGTTTGTTCTCCTGCTGGATTCCAGCCCAGTTGACAGAAACTCCAGAGAAGTTTTGTTCTCTCTGACAATGATCATGCTGCTAGGTGATGTGTGATGGTTATTTATTTATTTGCTTGCTTACTGACTTGCCATAGTTAATCTCTGTTGCATTGCTGCTTGCTGTCTCTCCCCACTGGTTTAAAAGGAATGTTGGACCTTGGGTTGTTTTTTCCCCTCACAATACTTCAGCCACCCAAATCTCTTGGTGGTGGTGTCTCCTGTCTTCTAGCCCTGGGGATACTTTTGTGCCATAATCATCCTTTATCTGTCTTAGGGTCAACTCTTGCAGTCATTTTTCCCTAGAGGTGAGGAATGGACAGACAAATGGAGCCAACAATGAATGAAAGCAGCAGGGCTGCATACCCCAGCAGGGTAAAATGCTGATCTAACCAGCACTGCTTTGGACAATCACAGTTTCTTCCCAGTTACCTTACTGGTCACAATCTCTACAGGTCATTGCTGTGCTCTCATTGTAGTCACAAGCTTCTCAGACAAAGAATTATACATTTTAATTTATCTGTGAGGCAACCAGCACAACAGCAGCGCTTCTAGTAGATGATAATTCATTCTGGCACTGTGCTGTGCTGTGTTAATATGAAAATGCAGTGCTGATTTTGTTTATTTGTTTTGTGTAAGGAGATTGATGCTAAATTTCCCCCTGCAAATCCAACAGGATCATTGTGGTTTAAGATAATTGCATAGCTTAGCATAGTTGTAAAACTGCAGTTGATTCTGGCACTGGAAGCCTGCCTTTGATGTGTCTCAGGTTCATCTCCTGGAATGGAATGCCAGTTTGTCCCACGATCCATCATTTATTTATTTAAATCTAAAATAATCAAGATTGGTTCCCAAGGCCCTATGGAACTGCCATAATAAATTATGCAAAAATACTGTCAAGTTAATCCTCAGCAGTTCAGCCAACTATCTACCTCCACTGTCAGCTGGAATGCATGTCTCTGCCTCCTCTGAAAACCCTCTTACATAAATGCCTTTCGCAGTGTGCCTGGAAAGTCAGCAGCTTTTGCATCTTTAAAAGAAACAGAGGAAAAAGTTCCAGAACCATCAAATATGACACTTTGCAAGTGCTGTGCTTTCCCCAGTTACTGGGAGCTTTTGAGGAAAGGCCATTTCTTGGCGTTGCAGGCCCAGTCCACAGAGGACTTTACTGTGCACACAAAACTGAGTGTGTGACAGGACAAGACAACACTTAGTCCAAACAAGAGAGTAAGAGAAATTGCAAGGGATGACCACAGATATATTCTTTCTGCTTTCCCAGGGAAACACCATAAACTCCAGAAGCAGTGAACACAGCTCCGAAACACTGAACACAGCTGCTGAGATATCACTATCTTATCTCTGTACTGGGTTTGCGTGCCAAGGTTCTGGTGCTGGGGAGTCAACAGAGCCGATGCCAGCCAGCTCCAAGACAGACCCACTGCTGGCCAAAGCCATCAGATAGTGCCTCTGCAATAACAGAGTTAAGAAGGAGAAAAAAACACAACTGCAGCTGGAGAGAGGAGTGAGAATATTGAGAGAAACAGCCCTGCAGACACCAAGGTCAGTGGAGAAGGAGGGGGAAAAGTTGCTCCAGGTGCCAGAGCAGAGATTCCCCTGCAGCCTGTGATGAAGACCACGGTGAGGTAGCTGTGGCCCTGCAGCCCACAGAGGTCCACAGTTGAGCAGGAATCCCCCTGCAGCCCATAGAGATATGTGAACTCTCTGCAATCCCCCTTCCCCGTCTTCCTGCACTGCTGGGGGGAGAAGGTAGAGGATTCAGGGGGGAAATTAAACCCAGGAAGAAGGAAGGGATGGGGTGAAGTTGTTATAAGATTTGGTTCTATTTCTCATTATTGTACTTGGATTTAATTGTCAATAAACAGAACTAATTCCCCCAAGTCAAGTCTTTTTTGCCCACTACGGTAATTGGTAACTCTCCCTGCCCTTACCTCGACCCACAAGCCTTTTTCTTTTTTATTTTCTCTCCCCTTGCCCAGCTCAGTAGGGGAGTGACTGAGCAGTTTTGGTGGGCACCTAGCAAAAAGCCAGGGTAAACCCACCACATACTCCCAAATATTCTGCCTGGATTTCAGTTGTTGAGCTGCATGGGGCATGTTTACCAGCATCTGACCCTGAAGTAGCCATCACGTGGATCACGTTGTCAGGTTTATGCCCAGGAGGGAAGGCTGT
The DNA here is from genome assembly GCA_013400515.1 of Erpornis zantholeuca. Lineage (NCBI taxonomy): Eukaryota > Metazoa > Chordata > Aves > Passeriformes > Timaliidae > Erpornis > Erpornis zantholeuca. The sequence goes on from VZTN01000039.1 coordinate 111,306, forward strand.
GTGTGTCTCATGAGACACATGTTATGAAAACTGGCTAAGAAGAATGCTAGGAAAGGAAGAAGAAAATGATAACTAAAGTAGGCTTAAAATAGTGAAATTATTTAAACTATTACTTTTACTGTAGAAGCTCTAAACCCTTCATGTTTTTCCCTAAAGCCTATGTCTCTGGTATCTCCTGAATAACTTCCCAGGATATCCTATTTCTTCCTGCTCTTGTCAGTACTGAGGCAAAAAAAAGGTGAACTGTGACAAAATGCTATTAAATTCCTTTAGTCTCCAAAATGACTGGCTGTGTCTAGTCTGCCTGCTGGCACTGCTTTGTTATGCAGTAACTCCCGTGCTCATGAATTCTCTGGAAAAATGCTTGTGGGCCCATTCCAAAACCATCCCAACAACTTTTTTTGCAAAAATGCAAAACAATTTTGGCAATTATGGTTGCATGAAGCATCTCCTGCAATCAATAGAGATCAACAGACCATGTGCAGCCAAGGATGCTGCCTGTTGAAAAAAGCTCTTGACTCAGGGGACTCGAGATGTGCAGCTGAATCTCAGCCTGTTTTCCATATGTATCTCTGGTCTGCACAATGCCTGTGCCTTGGAATGGATTCTACAAAAAGTCCAGGCTGACTATGGGCCCAGTACTAACTGGAAATAAAAGACCTTTCTGAAATCTGGTTCCTAAACACAAAAAAGGGGAGTGTAATGGAAACTTAAGGGATTGGAGGCTAGACTTTAGCTAGATCAATAAGTCCCATTTTTGCAGATCTCATCTCTAGACCTTACAATACCAAATAGAGCCAAGCACAAGCCAAGCAGAAACACTTTCAGTTATAAAGGAGTTATACTCTCTTTGTAAATCATCCTTAGCCAAGGCCAGATCCCAAGTGGGTCCTGGTTTTCAGTGTTTCAGTAAAGAAGAAACCTCATGGGAATGCTAAACACCCTGGGACCAATATCAAATATTGCGTGATACTGGAAGGTCTCTTACCTTCTTCAGTATTTTCTGAAGGCAAGACTCCTCAGAATGGGGAAAAGTAAAAGGCTGTAGGATCACTTGTAGACATCCTATTAACTGAGGCTGTATCTTGAGATTTCTAACACGGCATTGCTGAAGTTTCTGAAACAACTCAGCTTTCAAAACTTGCAAGACCACTGAAAGATTATTCAAGGATCAGAGAGCACAATCCAGGAACTGAAGTGGAAGAGTCTGTAACTGGTTTTGATGCAATCACCAGCATGCACATTTAAATCAACATGCTGTATGTTTCATCAAAGTTGTGAAAGTTTAAGCTTCTTTTCTTGTTGAAAGGCATTGACTGGCCCACCTTTTGCACAGGTGAATGCAATTTAGATATGTTCATAGGTAAAGCAGACACAGCAGCAGACACATAGCCTAACTATGTAAACAGACAGTGATATATCTTCATAGCATCTGGCAGTTTAACCATTCACTAGGCATCCTATAATTAGCATGCTGATGAATTTAATAGAATACTGTTCTAATGTAGTGCCAGATGGTCCTTATGACTTACAAGGGGAATGACAATCTCTGTCATGTTTGCTTCAAGGGTAGCAGAACAGCCAAAAAGATCCTTCTTAGACTGCAACACTGATGATGTAAGAGGTTATGTTTGCTGTCCTCAGAAAGCAATGGCTTTAAGTGTTACTGTATGAAGTAAGCATGGTTCCAGGGCTTCACACAAAAAGTTTGCTTGGATTTCCTCATTTATTTCTGCTATTTGGTAAAGATATGAGCTTGCTTGCTCTTCTGTGTTTGCAGAAGAGCTTTGTATAAGACAAATAAGCAACAATCCCAAGGTACTGTGGAACAGGAAGAGGTGGAGGATATTGAGTAGTGCTCAGAGAGGTCTGCTCTGCAGCAAGGCCTGTGAGATGACCCCTGCCTACATAAGTGGAGCTGTAAGTTAGTCCAAGCATTACACAAGTGACTCTTTGCTGTAGCTCCATTTATTAGAGGAATTAACTTTTACAAAGCAACTAGTGAAATAGCAAGGAAAATAAAATGAGAAACATCGACAGAAGAGAAACTAAAAGACAGAGATGGAGACATTTTTGCTGTCAATAAGTAAAGACAATTATTATGTAGCCAGCAGAGAATTTCAATAAATTTCAGTATCATTCTAGAGTTTATAAGAGACTTTAGTGGAATTAGTAGTCAGACTACAGCAATCTTATTATCAAAGGATGTCTTGTAACTAAGAACCTCTGGAGAAGATACCATGCATGACAGATAAATCTCACTGGTTCTTTGATTTTGAAGCTGGATGCAGCCTGCTAGGACAAAGTCTCCTTCATGACAACTATTGATCATGTTCCAGCTGCACTCCAGCTAACATTCTGAACCTTAAAACTTGCTGACTGATTTTTAATCAGCCTATCTCTGTACTATCCTTTTCTCTTAAATAACAAATTATACTGTCCAAATGCCAGTGTAGGGATTCCATACAGACTGCTACCTTATCAGCATAAGCAACGCGCTCCACACTAATATCCTAAATCCCCTGCTGCAGAGAACAATTGCTTTTAACTTCAGGACCTTCCAAACTGTATCTAGACTGATGGAGATCTCAAACCACTTTTATGGGCTCCTGCAGTGGTTCTGACTTAAAGACCATTGCACAGTGAGAATCAGTGATCCGTGTAACAGTGAAGCCACAAGTCCGTGCCAACAGCATCACCTTCAGGCCTGTGCCACGCTGCACTTCTACCTCGGTGCAGGGCAGATTCAGTCGGGTGATGGTAACAGAGGAGCCTGTGGGCAGCTCCCACTCCATACCAGTGATTACACACCTGCGTGGCCTTGCCTCTATCTCACAGTGCACCAAGAAGTTATCATGTGAATATCCTCCCAGTTTGACAGCAGAAATGATTAATGGAGTTGTTTTCTTCTAAGAAAATACTATAAAGGCTCGAATGACCAGAACGGACTAATCCTTCCTTCTGATGAGGCCTGCAGGGCATGCTGCTACTCTCTAGTGCCACACAACACGGGGTTCCCAGCATCGAAAGAGATGTAAGTTTAACTCTACTGTTCTCCTTCTTTATATTGTTAACTTTTATAAGTCTTATTTTAAATGATGCTTTACAGAATCCAGGCGCATTTCTTACTGGGATCGTAACCCCCGTGTGCAAACCCCTTGTTGCAGCCGGCAGGTCCCAGTTAGGAAAGCCTCTCTGGAGAAAGGATCCTGAGAGAAGGGGAGCCCGGGAGGGTGCGTGGGTGACTGCCCAGGGTGCAGCAGCGGGCGGGCTGCGAGGCGAGTCGCCCCGGTGGCTCCCGCGGTGGCCAGGGAGAGCACAGGGGGGCTGTCTGGATGCCTCTGGCGGCTGAAGTACTGCGGTGTCCCAGCAGGGATGGGGCAGGGGAAGGGAAAGCCGGGGTACCCTTGCCCTGCGTTTGCCTGTGCGTGAAGCGAAGCCGGCGGGCAGCGAGCGGGGAGGGGCGGCCCGGGCCGGGCACCGCGGCGGCTCCGGGGGGC
>VZTN01000039.1:114952-132051 GCA_013400515.1 Erpornis zantholeuca
CCCTCCGCTGCCGGGAAGATGCTCCTGGCCCGGCACCGCCTGTGCCCCCGGCCGGGTCGGGCTGGGGCCATCCCCGCCCGCTCGGTGCCCGAGAGGGGCGCGGCGAAGGGACCGGTGCTCACAGGCTCCACTCGGCTCGTGTACCCCGGGGATGGCAGGATATGCGACTGGTTATTGCTGCGCCAGGCGGCGGGGCAGGGGGAACCGCAGTGCATGGAACCCCACCCCGCAATCCCAAAGAGCGAGCGGGCGAACACGAACTCGTTAGGGCTGGCAGGGTGGGAAGGTCGTAGGCAAGGATGTCATGCGGGACAGTGTCAAACGCTTTGCGTAAATCCAGGCCGACGATGTCATTTTCTCTGCCCCGCCCGTCCACGCTGTAGGCTCGGCACAGAAGGTCACCAAATTTTTCAGGCATGATTTGCCCCTACTAAAGCCACGGTGGCTGTTACCAATTACCTCTTTGTTTTCCACGTGCCTTAGGATAATTTCCAAGAGAATCTGCTCCATGACCTTGCCTGGCACAGAGATGAGACTGACTGGTCTGTAGTTCCCTGGGTCTTCAGCTTTCCCATTTTTAAAAATGGGGGTTCTATTTCCCTTTTCCCAGTCATTGGTGTCTTGGTTTCAGACAATTTAAAGGACCACTCTCTGGAATGAGTTGTCTCCCCTTACAGGAGAATATATATGGACGTACCTGAATTGCATTCACCTGTGGGAAAGATGAGCCGGTTGTTGTCACCTTCAGGCTAGTTGGTGATGATTTCCAAGACCACGGGGCAATTCTCATTTCCTATTTGNCCATACCAGTGATTACACACCTGCGTGGCCTTGCCTCTATCTCACAGTGCACCAAGAAGTTATCATGTGAATATCCTCCCAGTTTGACAGCAGAAATGATTAATGGAGTTGTTTTCTTCTAAGAAAATACTATAAAGGCTCGAATGACCAGAACGGACTAATCCTTCCTTCTGATGAGGCCTGCAGGGCATGCTGCTACTCTCTAGTGCCACACAACACGGGGTTCCCAGCATCGAAAGAGATGTAAGTTTAACTCTACTGTTCTCCTTCTTTATATTGTTAACTTTTATAAGTCTTATTTTAAATGATGCTTTACAGAATCCAGGCGCATTTCTTACTGGGATCGTAACCCCCGTGTGCAAACCCCTTGTTGCAGCCGGCAGGTCCCAGTTAGGAAAGCCTCTCTGGAGAAAGGATCCTGAGAGAAGGGGAGCCCGGGAGGGTGCGTGGGTGACTGCCCAGGGTGCAGCAGCGGGCGGGCTGCGAGGCGAGTCGCCCCGGTGGCTCCCGCGGTGGCCAGGGAGAGCACAGGGGGGCTGTCTGGATGCCTCTGGCGGCTGAAGTACTGCGGTGTCCCAGCAGGGATGGGGCAGGGGAAGGGAAAGCCGGGGTACCCTTGCCCTGCGTTTGCCTGTGCGTGAAGCGAAGCCGGCGGGCAGCGAGCGGGGAGGGGCGGCCCGGGCCGGGCACCGCGGCGGCTCCGGGGGGCNGACTGGTTATTGCTGCGCCAGGCGGCGGGGCAGGGGGAACCGCAGTGCATGGAACCCCACCCCGCAATCCCAAAGAGCGAGCGGGCGAACACGAACTCGTTAGGGCTGGCAGGGTGGGAAGGTCGTAGGCAAGGATGTCATGCGGGACAGTGTCAAACGCTTTGCGTAAATCCAGGCCGACGATGTCATTTTCTCTGCCCCGCCCGTCCACGCTGTAGGCTCGGCACAGAAGGTCACCAAATTTTTCAGGCATGATTTGCCCCTACTAAAGCCACGGTGGCTGTTACCAATTACCTCTTTGTTTTCCACGTGCCTTAGGATAATTTCCAAGAGAATCTGCTCCATGACCTTGCCTGGCACAGAGATGAGACTGACTGGTCTGTAGTTCCCTGGGTCTTCAGCTTTCCCATTTTTAAAAATGGGGGTTCTATTTCCCTTTTCCCAGTCATTGGTGTCTTGGTTTCAGACAATTTAAAGGACCACTCTCTGGAATGAGTTGTCTCCCCTTACAGGAGAATATATATGGACGTACCTGAATTGCATTCACCTGTGGGAAAGATGAGCCGGTTGTTGTCACCTTCAGGCTAGTTGGTGATGATTTCCAAGACCACGGGGCAATTCTCATTTCCTATTTGAGCTCGTTGTGTAATGAGGGCAATCTATGTACTCCAGGTAGCATTGGTGGCATGATGGGTTTCAGGGACCTTTGCTTTAAACATCCCACTCAGCACTGGTAGTCAGGGTGCCAGAAGCAGCTGCGCTTCAGCGCCAATCACTTCTGAGGCAGCTTGAACCCCTTCAGAGGCTGCAAGGATCTCTTCCGCAGTTGGGGTGTAGCTGGCCTTAGATCCTCAGTATATACCCTAACTCCAAAACCCAAGAGGTCATCCTTTATTCTCTCCAGGTGCCTTTTGCCAGAGGCTCCAGGCTGTGGTGCACAGCACGTTATTTGCATCCTGTCCTGCCTGGCCCTAGGGCTACTGCGTGAGCAGTTTCTTGTTTGATCTGTTCAAAGGCTTGCTGTTTTTCTTCTGTGTCACAAGGTAGAGAGGGCTTACTGTCTGATTGTATCCTGACATGTGCATCCTCCAAAAACCCATGGCACTTAGGAAAGTATTGTGGGTTGACCCTGGCNATTGGGGGTTGACCCTGGCTGGGTACCAGGTGCCCACTCAGTCACTCTATCCCTCCCTTTCCCATGGGGACAGGGGAGAAAATAAGATGGAGGAAAACCAGCAGGGTGAGATAAGGCAGCTTTATTACAGCAAAAAAAACAAGCGGAGATCTGTGCATGCAAGAGCTAAAGAGGAAAAAAAACAAAAGTCAGTCTCTACTTCCCATCAGCAGCAATGTTTGGACACTTCGTGGGAAGCAGGGCTTCAGCAGGCATAATGGTTCCTCCTCCCTTCCTAAATTATATATCTGAGCTGATGTCATATGGTATGGAATATCCCTTTGGCTGATTTGGGTCAGCTGGCCTGCTTGTGTCCCCTCCAAGGATCTTGCCCCATTCCCATCCCCTTTGGTGGGAGAAGGAATGTCAGAGGGACAGCACTTCTCAGCAGTACCCAAAACTCTGGTCTGTTAACAACACCTGTCCAGCTACCAATGCAAAATACAGCACTTGTAAGGGCTGTGAGCTTTACCTCAGTCAGACCCAATACAATCTCCACCCCTTATTCCATACCATTTGCGTCATGCTCGGATCCCATATAATCTATATATTCTCATTACTAGAGTCCTTTCTTACCCACACATACAGTTTAAGTTACATCCTTAAACCATCTTTATAACATTAACTACTATGTATTAACTACTATCACCTGTCCTTTCACATCCCTCCAGATGGTCTCCATTCCAGCAGGACGTGGGGTCAGGATGAGAGAAGTAGTACACTTGATGGTTGAGAGTTGAGCACCGACACCATCCCTGTCCATTATTGCCTTTTTCTTGCTCCTCGCCAAAATTCATTCTTCATCAGTTCATGTTCCTTCTCCTACTTTACCTTCTGCAGTATACAACTTACATTATACCTTATTCTTACCCCAAGGTTAAATCTCCTTGAGGTACACACCGAGTGTCTCCATCCTCCTGCATTACCTGCCAAGTACACCCAGGTACTTGGGCAAAGACACTTCCAGGAATGGGTTTGCCTTTTCCCGTGGGGGAAGAAATACACATTGCCTTCCCCAGCCACTTCCCTATGTGTAATGCAGGAACCTTGTCTCCTTCCACAATGTCTAAGGGTTTAGTTTGTGTGGGACCTGGGCGGTTAGCAGATCCCCTAGTGTTGACTAGCCAAGCGGCTTCTGCCAAGTTTGCATCCCAGTGCTTCCTTGTCCCATTACCAAATGCCCTTAACATAGTTTTTAACAGTCCATTATATCCTTCAACCTTCCCAGAGGCCTGTGGGTGATAGGGAATATGATATATCCATTTAATACCATGTCTCTTTGCCCAGGAGTTTATAAATTTTTTTGAAAATGAGTCCCATTGTCTGACTCAATTCTATCTGGGGTTCCATGTCACCACAAAACCTGTCGTTCAAGTCCTGAAATTGTGTCCCGAGCAGTGGCATGGTTTACTGGATACATTTCTAACCAGCCAGTTGTGGCCTCTACCATGATGAGGACGTAATGCTTGCCTTGGTATGTTCATGGCAATGGCCCAATTAATCAATCTGCCAGGTTTCACCATACTGAAAATCCAGCCACCACCCTTCATTCCAAAGAGGGATCACTCATGTGGCATACTTGATGGCAGTGCATGTTTCACACTGGTGAATAACCTGTGTGATGGCCTCCATGGTCAGGTCCACCCCTCGATCACAAGTGTTGTGGCTGGGGGGTGGGTGATATCATGCCACAGCTTTCCAGAAGTGCCTGTGTCGGTGGCAAAGAATTGGGAAGGATCTTTGCATGGGTCTTCAGAGATGTCTGTTCCCGCTGCCCACCTGGATTGCCCAAGAGCAAATGCAAAACTCATGGGAAGCGTTCAGGATTAAGTATGGGATGGTAGGGGCGGAGACAACATCCTGGGCCAACCACCAAGGGACATGGGGGCAGTACAAAGGTGGGTCAGGGAATGGGAGCCAATGGGGAAACAGATGGGGGTGGCCGAGGGACAAGGGGCAGTGGGTGAGTAGGGAAACAGAACTGGGTACATTGTTGTAACAAAACAGGGCATCTTGTGAGTGTAACTCAGGGAATGCTCTCTCAGGGTCCTCTCTTCCCAGGGGGGACCCCACACACAAGTCCATCCGTATGTTGCATCCTTTCCAAGATGCCTCGATGTTTCATGGGCCCATCAGGCTTTAAATAGCTCACCCTTTCTTTCCCAGTCTAGGTCCACCTGAGCTATTCCAATTTTGGCAGCCTTATCTACCCATTCATTGTTTTGGTGCTCCTCACTGGCATGACTTCTGGGCACATGGGCATCTACATGACATGCTTTCAGGGTCATGTTTTCTATCTATGCAGCAGTGCAGCAGCCAGATGGGTTTACCCTGCGCTGGCAGTTGTTTTTCTTCCATTGCTGCAGCCACCCCCATAGGGCATTATCCACCATCCAGGAGGCAGTACAGAGATAAAGTATGGGCCAGTTTTCTCTCTCAGCAATCTCTAGGGCTAGTTGGATGGCTTTCTCTGCTGCAAATTGGCTTGATTTGCCTTCCCCTTCGGCAGCCTCAATGACTTGTCATGTGGGACTCCACACAGCAGCTTTCCACCTCCGATGATCTCCTATCACTCAGCAGGATCCATCAGTAAATAAAGCATTGGTTTATTGGTGTTCTGGTAACTCATTATATGGTGGTGCTTCTTGGGCACAAGTCATCTTCTCAGGCAGTGCTCCAAAATCTCTGGCTTCTGGCCAATTCAAAATCTCTTCTAGGATTCCTGGAAAATTAGGTATTCCCATTCGGGCTCATTTTGTAATTAATGCTACCCACTTACTCCATGTAGTGCTGGTTGCATGATGTGTTGAGGAAAGGTTTCCTTTTAACATCCAGTGTAGGGTGGGCAATCGTGGTGCCAAGAGGAGACACGCTTCTGTCCCAACAACTTCTGAGGCAGCTCGAAGCCCCTCATAAGCTGCTAGTATCTCTTTTTCAGTTGTGGGGGTTTTTTTGCTGGTCATGGTAGCTATCTTATTAATCACCTCTGTTGGAATCTGTTGACAGCTCTCTTGCCACTTCACTCCTAGGAAGTGAATTTCCTGGGGAGGTCCCTTGACATTATTTTCTTTAATGACAAAAACAGCTTTCAGGAGAATCTGAATTATTTTCTTCCCTTTCCCAAAAACATCTTCTGCAGTGTTGCCCCACACAATGAGGTCACTGATAAACTGCAGGTGTTCTGGAACCTCACCTTTTTCAGTGCAGTCTGGATCAGTCCATAGAAAATGGTGGGACTGTGTTTCCACCCCAATGCAGTCAATTCCAAGTATACTGCACGCCCCTTCAGGTGACAGCAAACTGTGGCCTGCACTCTGCAGCCAGAAGGATAGAGAAAAACTCATTTGCAGGGTCAAGAGGCAGGTCCCATTTTGCTGCCTTGGACTCCAGTTCATGCTGAAGTTCCAGCATGTCTGTCATGGCACCACTCAGTGATGGTGTGACTTCATTAAGAATCACAGAATCAACTAGGCTGGCAAAGACCTCCAAGAACACCAAGTTCAACCCATAACCTAACACTACCTTCTCAACTAGACCACCACACTGAGTGCCACATCCAGTAATTTCTTAAACATCTCCAGGGACGGTGACTCCAACACCTCTCCAGGCAGCTTATTCCAATGCCTCCCTTCTGTGAAGAACTTTTTCCTAATGTCCAGCCTAAACCTCCTCCCCTGGCATAGCTTAAGACTGTGTTCTCTTGTCCTGTCACTAGTTGCCTGGGAGAAAAGACTGACCCCCTCCCGGCTCCACCCTCCTTTCAGGCAGTTGTAGAGACTGATAAGGTCTCCCCTGAGCCTCCTCTCCAGGCTAAACAACCCCAGCTCCCTTAGCCACTCTTCGTAAGACTTGTGCTCCAGACCAGCTCTGTTGCCCCTTCTCTGGACATGCTCCAGCATCAAAATGTCCTTCCTAAATTGAGGGCCCAGAACTGGACACAGTACTCAAAGTGCAGCCTCACCAAGTACAGGGGAAGAATGACTATGGATGCTGGTTGCTTGTTTGGAGAAGATTTTCAGCAGAGTTTTTTGGGAAAGTTTCTCATGAGTGGCCTGAAGGCCATGAGGGGCGAAAAACAACTTTGGATAAACAAATCCCTTGGTAAATAACTTGCACTTGGTGTTCGTCACAGACTGTTTTGAAGAGATGTTTTTGCACTGGTGTTGTTCTTCATTTAAAGGGGTGGTTTTCAATTAATGAATGGTGTAATGTCATTGTGCAGTAGTCCATATAAAGTGCACACTCAAATAAATGCTATTCCTGCTTTCTTCGTGCTATATGAATGTTGGGGTCTGTGTTTTCTTCACCCCTCTCTGAAGTGCAACAACAACATCGGTGACTGCCTGACGTGTCTGCAATCAAACAAGTGATTTTCGACCCACGCTCCGTGGCGACTTCCAAACCGTGTGGACCTCAGAACTCAGTCAGTGGACCTTGAAATAATTGAACTACACCTTGCTGAGAGGTATGTAGGGCCCTGAGAAAAAGGGTAGCCAAACTCAGCGAGGGTGAACTGTCCAGGTGGGGCGGGCTCCTCTACAAAGCAATTGATTGTAGTCCGGACTTGATATTACCATTGTAAAACGATGGCCACAGGGGAAACGAAGAGATTTCTAGTATGGGGAACCAGCCCTCTACCGAAGAACAAACCGTGCTTTTGGCATGGAAAACTGTATTAACATGCATGGGAACCGTAATATCAGATCATTCCCTGAACACATTGCTCACTTGGGCAATCAATCATGCAGTTTTGGTAGACTCACAGGCCGCATTCAACCTGCATTCTTGGCGGGTGTTTGGAGAGAAATTATGTTGTGAGGTAGCACGGGGGGATAAGGAAGCGTTTGAACTAGTCACGACCTGGGGTGCATTGTACAAAGCGTTGCAACAATGGCCAGCAGGAGGAACTCAGGGAGCCAGCTCGGACAGGGAGGCAGGCAAGTTTTCTGGGGACACTGGAAACCTGGAAACTTTGCTCGCTGGGGCGAGGGAAGGGGGCGTGGGGGATGTATTTCCGCCTCCATGCGGACCCCAAAATGTTAAAGGAGCTTTTCAGAAATCCTATCCCTTGCCCCAGGATTATGTCCCTCCGAAGTATCCCTCTCCCAATGACTTTGTGCTGCCAAAATGTCCGTCACCTATGGAGCAGCTCGCGTGGCTGTCTGTCAAGGAGCGGCAGCCGGACCTAGAGGACCGCCCTCTGCCTTTCGCTCCTTCCTCCACTTTGAACATGGTCATGGCACAGCCTCTGCAGGGGATGGCTGGCGTGGCAGATAGCGCTGTGCCCACGGCTCCTCCATTTCCATCTGCAGAGCAGCCTGCAGTACCTGCTACTGCGCTGCAGGAGGCCATGCCTTCTCCCCTCCCTGCACAGCAGCCTGGGGTGCCTATTGCGCAACAGGCAGCACTCCCCCGCTTCCCTCTGCACAGCCACCTGTGGTATCCACGCAGGTGTCTGCACCCTCACTCTCCATGCAGCCTCAGGTGGTGCCCGTTCTCACTCCGCCCCCTGCCTCGGCATTTGTAACCCCCCTGCCTCCCTCATTTCCCCTCCGGCCATCAGGTGTGCCCCTCCCGGGGGACACAGACAGCGATATAGAGGGGAAAGGGAGGGGAGGGTCCCTTCCACGGCAGGAGGGAGGGGCTGCAGCTGGCAGCCAGTACAGAGGTACAGAGGGAGCATCCCAGAACTGCCCATGGATGCTTCCACCATGTCAAGTGACTTTGCGTCCAGGGAACCCGAGATGTTTTTGGAAATCTGTAAAAATACAAGCCTTGGAGAAGGGAGATTGGGATTTGCTGGAGAACCTGGGGATGCCAGAGGGTGGAATTATGTGCATGGCTGAGGCAGGAGGTGTGGATGAGAAAAATCAAGCAGTTGTTTCAGCATCTGAGGAAGATATGCAGGGGGATCAGACATGGAAGGTAGTACAGGATTTACCAGCTAAAGTAGCAAAATATGGGCTTGGTTCCTCAGAAGTTAGGCAAATAATCAGAGTGATAGACATTTACTTGCTTACTCCATTTGATATTAAACATCTGGGTCAGGTATTATTCCAACCCCTGCAATATGTAGTTTTTGAGTCCACCTGGAGATGAATGGCTGAAAGGGCTGCACAAGAAAATATGCATCTGCCTCGGGGCCACCCCAGACATGGAGTTGGAGTACCAGTTCTTATGGGACTGGATGTTCTTTCTAATCCTGATCTCCAAGTCACCTGGGGTCCTTGGATTTTCGAGCAGAGTCAGAGGATCCGTATGGGAGCATTGATAAATACCATAGAAATGGCAGCTCCCAAGCCTCGATAGGTGAACATAACCCAGGGGCACAAAGAGTTATTCCTCCAATTTGTAGAAAAAATTGCCGCAGCTGGGGCACTCTCTCAGGGTTCAAATACATTACAACAGACGTGACAATCATCTCCTTCTCTGCATGGCCTCCTGTGTGGCCTTTAGCTTCTGTGGGTTCGGCCATTGCAGGGGTGGGAGGAACAACGCAGAGCTAAATAAGCCAATGGCCTGTGTTGATAAAAAACCCAGAAGGACAACCAGCTGCAGTTTGGCCTTATGTGACTGCAGCTCCCTTCAGCCTTTGGGGGCGGGATGTATTGGCAGCTTGGGGCGTAGGGATTGGGACAAATTTTTGATGGGGGCCGTTCTGTCAAAGGGTGCACAATATACTACGCTGCCTTTGCAGTGGCTAGTGAACACACTGGAGAATCCAGTGGCCTCTACCAAAAGAAAAGTTAGTCGCCCTTTGTGAGCTGGTTGAGGAGCAATTACAACAGCGACACATCAAGCCTTCTACCAGTCCCTGGAATACTCCTGTTTTTGTAATCAAGAAAAAGTCGGGGAAATGGAGGCTGTTACAAGACATCTGGACTATCAATGCTGTGATGGAAAGTATGGGGGCATGCAACCTGGTATGCCTTCACCCGCCATGATTCCTACGGGGTGGGAAATTCTGATCATTGATTAGGAGGATTGCTTTTTCACAGTTCCTTTGCATCCAAATGACAAGCCAAAATATGCCTTTACTGTGCCTGCAGTTATCAGTGCTGAACCTGTGAAGAGATATCAATGGAAGGTTCTACTCCAGGGCATGAAAAACAGTCCGACCATTTGTCAATGGTATGTGGCTCAAGCCTTGTCCGGAGTCCATGAGCAATTTCCTGAATTTTACTGTTATCATTATATGGATGATATCCTGGTGGCAGCATCCACCCAGGATGAGCTGCTGAGCATACAGCCTCAGCTGCTCACTGCTCTGCAGTCTTATGGGCTGCAAGTGGCTCCAGAGAAAGTTCAACAGCACCCTCCTTGGAAATATTTAGGAGTCAAAATTCCGGATCAAACCATACAACATCAAGAGATGCGATTCCTGGGTTCTAATAAGATGCCCAGAAATTGCTGGGTATCATCAGTTGGTTACGTCCTTATTTGGGCCTGACCAAAAAACAATTGTCCCCACTGTTTAACACTTTAAAGGGGGACCCTGCTTGGATTCACCTCAGGAGTTGACTCCTAATGCACGACAAGCGCTGGAGGAAGTCCAACAGGCTATTTCAGCTCATCAGGTTTATCAAGTGGATCCCTCCATTGATATCACTATTTTTATCACCACTCCAGATTTTCATCCTACAGGTGTCATTGGCCAATGGAGTGAACAATGGCCCGATCCTTTGCACATTTTGGAATGGGTCTTTTTGCCCCATCAGCCAAAAAATGACAGCACCCACGTCATTTGAATTGATTGCTCATTTGATAATTAAATGCTGTCAGCGGTGTTTGCAGTTGATGGCAGTGGATCCCACAAAGATCATACTTCCAGTACAGCAGGAAGACTTTGAATGGAGTATTGCTAACAGTGCTCCTTTGCAAAGTGTGCTGCAAAACTTTTCAGAGCAGATTGTTTATCATATGCCCAGTCATAAATTATTGCAGTTGGCAAAATCAACCAACGTGTCTTTGCAACCAAAAAATAGTAGGGTGCTGGTGTGAGGACCCACCATCTTCACTGACAGCTCGGGAAAAATAGGGAAAGCCATTGTTACTCGGAAGGATGAATCCGAGTGGCAGGTGCTGGAAGGCCACAAATCAGGCTCTGTCCAGTTGGTTGAATTGAGAGCTGTTGCCATGGCCTTCCAATGGTCTTCTCAGGTACCTCTGAATTTGGCCACTGATTCTGCTTATGTAGCAGACATCACCCAACATTTGGATTGTTCACTTTTGAAAGAAGTCAACAATGCAGCTTTGTTTTTGCTGTTGAAAACTTTGTGGCGTGCAATTCAGGTTCGAGTTTATCCATATTACATTCTGCATATTAGAAGTCACACCAAAATGCCAGGTTTCATAACTCAAGGTAATTCCAGGGCCAACAAGTTGGCTAACCCTGCGTGGATAGCACCTCAGCCCGACAAGATTGCTCAAGCCAAAGCATCACATGGTTTTTTCCATCAAAGTGCACATACTCTGCAGAAGCAGTTTCAGTTAACACCAGCTAAGGCTTATGGCATTATTGGCTCTTGTGCTGATTGTCACGGACTTGCTGCACCTTTACTAGTGGGGGTAAACCCCAGAGGCCTAAAAGCCTTGCAGCTCTGGCAAACAAATGTCACCCATATTGCCAAATTCGACCTACTCAAGTATGTGCACATGTCTATTGACACTTTCTCCTCTATGATGCGGGCATCTGCTCATACTGGGAAAAAAGGGTCGCGATGTTATTGTCCATTGGAAGCTGGATTTTGCAATCTTAGGCATACCTTCTTCTGTGAAGACTGATAATGGTCCTGCCTGTGTCTCACAGAAGATGCGGCAGGTTTTACACCTATGCGGTGTGTCGGACAAATTTGGTATTCTGCATTCTCCAAATGGTCAAGCCATCATTGATGGCTCATGGCACTTTGAAGCATGTTTTGGAAAAACAAAAAGGGGGAATGCATGGAGAACCCCCACAGAGCTGACTGGAAAAAGCTTTATATACAATTAGTCATCTCACAGTGCCACCAAATTCAAATAATCCTGTCATTTTGAATAATTTTCTTTCATTGCAGTCTTCAGGCTAGACGCACCTGCCCTGAGCAAAAGTCTGGGTACAGGACCTAACCACCAATAAGTGGGAATGCCAGTGTGAGCTTATTGCTTGGGGTCGTGGGTATGCATGTGTTTCCACAGATACTGGGGTATGGTGGGTACCTGCAAGGTGCATTCACCCTGACTTGTGACACCAAAAGCAGAATGGAGCCAACAGGCAACCTTCAAATGATGACCAGAATGCTGATCATCAGTTGGATGACCTTTTCTCATGATGACCAGGATGCTGATCATCAGTCAGATGGTCCTTCTACAAGCAGAAAATAAGAATTCTATCTTTTGTTTCTGGAGTAGTGAGTGTTAAATCTTTTAAGGCTGCCAGACAACTTAGACTGCTAGTTTGTTGAGCAGACTGATGATGTTTGGTTACTGTATTAGAATTAGTAACTGATATAGATTTGGATTTATTAGATGCTAGTGCATGGACATGATTGTGAAGAATGTGATGGCATGTGCTAGAGAATCTCTCTGACCACTTTAAATCAGTGTCTGATTGAGGTTATGTTTAGTAACTGGTGAATTACTAAATGGATCCCTTGTGCTGTGTTTGTTCTCCTTTCTGCAAAGGGTCTTGCAAATGATTACAAACGCTGCCCTTTTGGTTGTAAAACAAAAAGGGGGAATTATGGATACTAGTCAGAGAAGAATTTTCAAGCATCATACTGCAGCCAGTGCTTGCAAGAAAGCATAAACTTTCCCATTCATTGAGCAGAAGGCTGTGAGATATCTTGCTAGAAGGAATGTTAAACACTTTTGCACCTGGTGTTTGTAAGCACCTTACTGCTGGCTGTGACTGCCCTTGTGGCTCAGCTGGAACCTGGGTGGCTGTAACATCCGTGAGTTCCACTGCTGCGGCATCAGACTCACTCTCACCCTATTATTATAATTTTGAAATTAAAGGGCTTTCAGGCAGAGATATGGGGAATAGGAATAAGAATTCTTTACTAATATATATATACACACATACATATACATACAAAACAAGGCAGAAAAAACACTGGGTTAAACTGATAGAGTCAGAATACAACCTGACATCCTGTTAATCAGGATAGCGGTAGCAGTCCGATAAGATGGTGTCTGCATTTCTCCTTAAGTGGTGGATGTGGTTCTGTTGAACCGGTGATCCTGTAGAAAGGTCTGGTCTCCCTCAGAAGATCCGCTGGTAGCTATATAGCTCCTGTCCTCTGGGAATCCAGTGGGAAAGGCTACTTGTGGTGTTTGAAATCTCAGATTATATTCAGGATGGAATGCTTGGTTCCTCCCTCTGGGTGGAGCATCTCACAATTGGATGATAAGTCATGTGGCAAGGCATTGATGGGCCTGTTAACAGGAGGTAGTCCAGAGGGATGAGGCAGGGAGCACTGCCCCACCTGGTTTCAACAGCTCATGAAGATGGTGATAGAATACTTTTGGGCACATCTTACATTGTAACCTAGGACAGCCATACAGAGAAAACACAGCAAAACTAACAACAAGATTATGCTGTTCTTAACATCCAGAGGAAACTAAACATTTTCAAAAACTGCTGTTATGAGGCTGGAAGACCTGGAAGAAAACATTCTCTCCTCTTCCCTCCACAGGTTGGCTGCAGTCATTAATGAGGCCCCAGAGGTGGCAGCTCAGACCAGGATGGGCAAACAAGACTGAATATACCTTCCAAATGAAACTCATTGGCTGTGATGCTATCATCCCATAAACACAGTGTATCAACAAAGCAATAGTGACTTTTCTCCCCAATCTTAAAAAGAATGTCACAATGGGCAAATAGTTCCCCATATGCAGAAATATATATACAGGGTTAGGTAAAAAATCCACATGAATACACCAAGAAACATCATTATCAGGGAGTTTCTGTACCACAATACACTCAGGAGATGAGGGAAACCACACGGCGATAAAAACATACACACAAATTTATAATTCCGGCCATAGGACCGGAGGAGTCTTCCCAGCTTGAAGGCAGGGGTGGGGAACCCAAAGCAGCTGAAATAGGGATAAAGGGTACCCTTTCTCCAAAGCCAGGACAACTGAAGGTGTTAGTACACTCGTTGGAGGATAAATATCTTGATAAGATAGTTTTTGAACCCTGGGAGAGGGGGAGGGCTGGCAGAGATCCACAGGACTCATCCCACACGGGAGCTCGAAGCAGGGGCCAGGCAAGGATGGCCACGCAGCCACGGAGGGGCAGGGAATGCGAGTTTCGATCCAAGAAAAGCCTCACTGAATTTTACCCGGATTTCCCAAGCGGCGAAACCACAGCACCTGGAGCCGTTGAAAGCGCCACTGTCACTGCACTGGCTCGGAGGTTCAGTGAGTCCTCTTTGCTTGATGTCCCATTCTTGCACGAATCTGAGATTTTAACACCTACCCACTCGAATTTAGAAAGCAAACCTGTCGCCCGTCAAAAAAGAAAAACCAAAGAAAAACCTATCTCTGCAAAGCCAGCGCCGTCTCATGGCCGAATGCCACAATTGCAAGAGTTTTGCCCAAAAATACACCAACGTAGAATTACGAGAAAAGATTTAACAATTCCAGCTTTTGAACGTCATGGATCTCTTGAGGAACTCAGAGAACAAGCAATTCCTATTCCAGAACAACCAGAAATAGACAGTTCAGATGAAGATGTTACAAAAATTACTGCTTTAAAAGGAAAACCTGCTCAGAGCATTGTTCTTCAATTTTCAGAACAATTCTTTAAACACCTTTTCCTGCAACTCAAAGACTGTGCATTGGAATTGTACCCACATTTAAAATACCAGTTTCCTTTACTGTTTCTTCCAGCACAAGATGTTTGTGTTGGGTTTCCTCCTGAAGACAATTCAGATGAAATGTATTTCCAAAAGCCTCGAGCAGGAGAAACTGAATTTAAGCAATTTTTCAAACCCATTCCAAAAAGTATATGTAGTGTGACAGATTGGAAACAAATACAAAAAGAAGCATTGAAAGAAAAAAATCTTAAAATAATGAGCACAGACATCATTGTTATGCCAGTGACATACGGGGCAGGGAATGCAAATCCTGTATGGAAATGCTTGAACTATGATGTCATCAAAGATCTCATGGAAGCAGTGGAAGAAGATGGTATTGAATCTCCATATTTTAAACAGCTTTTGAAAGGCACATTTACATTCCATGATATGACACCATATGACTGCAGAACCATGGCCACCATTATCCTCACAGATATTCAATTTCTCACCTGGGAATCAAAGTGGAAAAGATTTCTTGGGGATTTGAGAAACAGATACCAAGGAGGACCCAATGCAGATCTCACCGTTGCTCAATTGGCAGGAGATGCACCTCATGATAGACCAGAGAATCAAGCCAGAGATTTGAATCGTGGTGTGCTTTTTGATATCAAAGAAGCTGCCCAAAGAGCATTTTTGCAAATTTCTTCTGCTGGCACTCCTAAAAACCTTTATACAGACATCAGGCAGGGTCCGAATGAAGCGTTTACTTCGTTCATTGACCGTCTGAAACAAGCAATGGATCGACAAGTTGACTCTGAGGAAGCAAAACCATACCTGCTTCAAAGTCTTGCATTTGCAAACGCCAATGCAGAATGCAAACGCATCATCAGTGCCATGCAAGGACCTCCCTCTGTGGGAGAGATGATAGAGGCATGCAGCAAGGTGGGAAGCCCTGAATATATTGCAGCGATTCAAGCAGATATTTTGGGAAAACAGATTGAGAAAATTCTCAGAAAAACTCTCCGCAATTCCAGCACTTCAATAAAACAATTCTAAAGAGGTCTTGGCAACAAGATTTACAGGAGGACAAGGTTTTAAATGTGGCAAACATGGACATTTCAAAAAGAATTGCCCAGAACCTACAAAAATAAATACATTGGAACTTTCCCAATAATGTCGGGCACAAGTTATGGCGATGACTCCAGTTCAGACTCCGCAGGAGGCACCATCATCAGGGAACCTCAATCAGATCCCCTCAGCAGGAACATGTGCAGGATCCACGGTGATCCAGAACTGTTGCCTCCAGGGAACAGTTATTTTACAATTTTGGCAACTTCCAAAATAATTTGTTTCATGGACAGAAATCATGCAGTGATATCCACAGGGATCACTGGAATGTCCTGGAAAAGACAAGAATTTTTAATTATTGGCAAGGACAAATGCAGCATTTTAGGACTCATTGTTTACCCATCAATCATTTTGGCAGATCAAAAAGAAGAATTGACAGTTTTAGCTCAGCCTCTATGTCCTCCATTGATTGTTCCAGAAAATACTTCAATACCCAACGCCATTTCACTACCATCTTATGCAACAGAACAAATTATGCCAGTGTTGAGTCAACAGTTTCCTCCTTGCCGCAAACATGTCGAGATTCCCGCCATGTGGGTGAAGCAAATAGGCCGGGATCAACCTATCATTGCTTGCAATTTAATTTGTAATGACCAAAAGATCACAATCAAAGGTATGTTAGACACAGGTGCAGATCTCACAGTCATTTCTTGTCTCTTCTGGCCCGAAGACTGGAGTTTGGTAACTCCTGTGAACTCTCTCTCAGGCATCAGAGGAAATTCCCTTTGTCTGCAAAGTGAGAACACAGTCATTGTCTGAGGGTCTGGAGGAAAAACAGCAATTATTTGTCCCTTCATTGTGCAGAAGCCCATCAAAGTATGGGGAAGAGACATTTTAGCACAATGGGGTGTGAAAATGGAAATGGATTTTTAGTAGGGACCACTGCAGCACTCACCACTCTGAAGCTCACCTGGAAAACGGACAATCCAATTTGCATGGATCAGTGGCCCTTGGAGAGGAAGAAACTGAGTACACTTAAATAGTCGGTTAAAAAAAAACTGCAGAAAAGACATATAAAACCAACAAACAGCCCTTGGAACTCTCCAGTTTTTGTAATTCGCAAGAAGGGCTCTGGCTCATGGACACTTCTTCATGACCTCAGGAGAATTAACGAGGTCATTGAAGAAATGGGACCACTTCAACTTGGACTTCCATCTCTCTCCATGATCCTGGGAGATTGGCCATTTGTGATCATTGATCTCAAGGACTGTTTGTTCAACATTCTGCTTCATCCAGAAGATGCTCCTCGGTTTGCATTTTCCATCCCCAGCATCAAGAAGCAAGAACCTCTGCGGAGATACCACTGGGTTTCCCTTCCACAAGGTCTCAAAAATTCACCAATGATTCACCAGTGGTTCGTGGCACGAGCTTTGTCTTCAGCACAGAAAACCATCCAGAAGCAAGAATCATCCATTATATGAATGATTTGCTCATTGCAGGACAAACACAATCAGAGCTGCAGAAAGTTCGTGACAGAGTGGTTGCAGAAGTTCAAAAGGC